>PVKH010003086.1:0-25707 GCA_004027955.1 Chaetophractus vellerosus | reverse complement strand
TAATTGTGGGAACATATATATAATTTAAATCACTCCCAAGAATAGCATTCAGTGGGATTAATTACATTCACTATGTTGCAGTACCCTTACCTCCTTCTATTACTAAAACTATCCTATCTCCTCAAACAGAAACCTTAGAAACCTTATGCCCATTTAGTATTAACTCTCCGTTTCCACTGACCCCAGGCCCTGGTAACCTGTTCTTTAATTTCTGCCTCTATGTATTTGGGTATTCTCTGTTATTTTCTTTGTAGTTACCATGGGACTTAAATTTAACATCCTAAATCTGTAACAGTCTCATTTGCTTTGATACCAAATTAACTTCAATAGTATAAGTTATCTATATCCCTCTAACCCTCTACCCTCTCCCCCCTTTATCTGGTTCTTATCA
This sequence comes from Chaetophractus vellerosus, assembly GCA_004027955.1. Classification (NCBI taxonomy): domain Eukaryota; kingdom Metazoa; phylum Chordata; class Mammalia; order Cingulata; family Chlamyphoridae; genus Chaetophractus; species Chaetophractus vellerosus. The sequence goes on along the minus strand of PVKH010003086.1, from coordinate 25,316 downwards.
TATGTTACATGTTAATATATTATGAATCCAAAAGCAGTGATTTATCTTTACTTTTTATGCATTTTTAGATCCTGTAAGAAGTAAAAAGTGGAGTTACAAACAAAAAATACAATGGCACTGGCATTTTATTTACCCTTACTGAAGATCTTTATTTCTTCCTATGGATTTGATCTGTCTATTGCCCTTTCCTTTCTACCTAGAGAACTCTCTTAGCATTTTTTCTAGAGCTGGTTTAGTGGTGATGAGCTCCCTCAGGTTTTATTTATCTGGGAATGTCATAATCCCTCATTTTCAAAAGACAGTTTTGCCATATATAGAATTCTTGGTTGGCAGTTTTTGTTTTCAGTACTTTAAATATGTCCTTCCACTGCCTTCTTGCCACAATGGTTTCTAATGAGAAATCAACATTTAGTCTTATTGAGGCTCCCTTGTACGTGAAGTATGCTTCTTTTGTACAGCTTTCAGAATTCTTTATCAATGGAATTCAACAGTTTTATTATAATATATTGTGGCATAAGTCTATTAGGATTTATCATGTTTGGAGTTGGTTGAGCATCTTGGATATGTATATTCATGACTTTTGTTAAATTTGGTGGTTTTCAGCCATTATTTCTTTACATATTCTTCTGCCTCTTTCTTTCTCTTTCTTTCTCTCTTTCTTTCTCTTTCTCTTTTCCTTCCATCCTTCCTTCCTCCCTCCCTCCCTCCTTCCTTTTCCTTTTCCCTTTCCCTTTCCCTTTCCCTCCCTTCCCCTCTGCTCCCCTCTGCTCCCCTCCCCTCCATTCCCTTTCCTTCCTTCTTGGACTCCCACAATGCATATCTTGAGTATACTTGATGGTGTCCCACAGGTTTCTCAGGCTCTGTTCACTTTTCTTCATTCTTTCTTCCTTTCAATTATCTTGTCTTTAAGCTCATTGATTCTTTTTCTTTCCTGCCAGCTCCAATCTGCTGCTGAACCCCTCCAGGGATTTTTAAATTTCTGTGATCATCAGCTCTGGTTGCCTTTCCTAATTTCCATTTATTGATATTCTCTTGGTGTGCATCTGTCATTTTCCTGATGTCTTTTGATTCTCTGTTCATGTTTTCCATTAGCTCTTCGAGCATATTTACGACAATTTTAAAAAAAGCCTTCGTCTGGTATGTCCCAGGTCATGTCCTCCTCCTTGATGGTTTCTAATGCTTAATCCTTCCCCTTTGCCTGGGCCATCACTTCCTGTTTCTTTGTTGAAACCTGGATATTTTGATATTTGAATATATTATCACTGGAATTTAGACTCTGAAGTGTCTGTTCTTTAAGCTTGTATCCAGCTAGTGTTTTAACAGAGCTTTATTTGAATGCCAGGAGCTAAAACAAAAGAAAAAAAGAAAAAGCAAAACGACAACAACAACAAAAAAAAAGAATAAGAAGAAGGAAAAAAGTAAACACCTAAACACCTTTCCAAGGCTTTACAGATTCCCTGAGTGAGCGATCTCCTTTGGGACTTATCCCTACTGAGTTTAGAGAATAGTTCAAAGTCAAAGTGTAGGGGCCTGGATCCCTTCTGCTCATGCCTCTTGTCTAGGGAATACACATATTGCCCTGGTAATTCTTCCTTTTACATGGAAATGGGTATCCCCTCTTCCCTAGGAAACAGTTTCCTCTTGGTCCTGGGCACTGCACTGCATATCCTATAGCCAGCAATCTCTTGCTCCATGTAGCTACTTAATTGTACTTTCTACATGCAGGATAAGTTCTGGGATGGTAAGTCCCTCAGGCTATCACCAGACAGATTGGGCCAGACATACATGCTCTCAGTATGTGCACCAGGCTTACACTGCTCCCTCTGTAATTGGGATCAGGGCTCTGATCTGAGTGCACAGGCTGGCTCCACATCGGGCTGGTGAAGGATGGGAGAGGAGCCAGTGAGGGCACCATGATATCCTACCACTGTTAAGTAGCCTTTTTTTCCTGATTTGGTGCTCATCCTGTTACTGCAATCTTTTAGCTATTAACTGGAGCTTTGGGAAATATGTTTTTGCCAGTTTTTGCTGGTTGTTCAAAGCTTCCGTGGGGAGATGGAGCCCTGAAGCAACTCACTCTGCTCTATCCAATGAATTTTTCATTTCATACATTGTAGTTTTCATCTCTAGAAGCTGGATTTGCATCTTTCAAAAATATCTTCCATGCCTCTAATTAATTTTGGGTGTATGGAAAATAATCTTTTACTATTCTTGTGGATTAACTCTCACATCTGTGTCAGTTCTGAGTTTGTGTCAACTGATTGATTTTTTTCTTCTCATTATGGGTCATGTTTTCCTGTTTCTTTTCATGCCTGCTAATCTTTGATTGGATACCAGATATAAAAATATTGAGCTTTGTTCTGGGACACAGTTAAGATGTGTTTGGTTTGTGCTTTCAAGATTTGTTAGGAGGACCAGAGCAATGCCTAGACTAGGGTTAATTATCCCTCATTGCTAAGATAAGACCCATTTGAGTACTCTCCAATGTCTCATGAATTGTGAGGTTTTCTAATCTGGCTGGTAGAAACAGGTATTTTTCCTGACCCAGTGTGGGCATGAGGCACTGTTCCCTCTAACAGTAAGTAAAATAGGTATGGTTACTTCTCTCATGGTCTATTGGGTGTTAGGACGATTATTGTGGAGTAATGGTTGCTGAATAAGGAGAGAACCATGACAGTGTATTGGTAGGATCCTCCACCATATTTGAGGGTTCAAGGAAGATTTTTTTCAGAGGAAGTGATTTCTAAATCAAGTTTCGAAAGCTGGGTAGGTGTTTTCAGGCAAAGAAGAGGGGGAAGTGCTTTCCAGTCAAAGGAAAGAACATAGGCAAATTTTGAAGGCAAGAGAGATCAGGGCCAGTTTGGTTAGAAAAATTGAAACAAATCCTAATGACTATCATAAAGACTGTGAGGGAAAATGGCAGGAGGCCTTCCATTTTTATTGCTGTTAATAAACTACATTGTATTAACAATAGAGGTTCCAGAGTCAGACAACCTGGGTTCAAATCCCAGCTCTGTCTCTAACTAGCTCTGTGACCATGAATCTCTAAGCCTCACTTCCCTAATCTTTGCAATGGGATGATAATAATATTACCCATTATATTAGGATGGGGTTGGTCTATATATAATGGAAAATCCAAAAGGTCAATGAAAAAGATAATGGAACTTTATTTCTCTCCAGGTAAAGTATGTTCAGAGTAGTTGCTTCCATGGTCATCAAAATTAATTATAGATTTTTCATACAATGGAATATTACATAGCTCCTTTATCTTTCTCTTCTACCATGATAATGGTTGATCCATATGGCTGCTGATGTTCCAGCCTTTTCATCTGTTTTTCAGGTAGATGAAAGGTGGAAATGGGGAAAGACAAAAGCAGTGATAACTTCCTTTATGAAACTATCTCTGAAATCCCAAACGATATTTCCACACTTAGCTCATTGTTTAGAAATTATTCACATGGCCACTGCTAGTTATAAAGCATGCTGAGAAATGTAGTCTTTTTAGATGGCAATGTGGTTGCCATGAATAATATTAGGGTTCTATTGTTGAGGACAAAGGGGACGATGGATATTGGGTGAGCAAGAAGAAGCTTCTATCAACCCTATATTGTAGGCTTAATGTGTGAATTAAATAAATGCATATAAAACAGTTGGCATAGTGTCTGGCATGTGTTAGGTACTCAGTAGATGTTATCTCCACAGATCCAATTCAAAACAACCTTTTTGAGGAAGCAATCTCTCAGGCCGATTAGCTTTAAAGTAAAATCTCTTAGTTACACTCAACGAACTGGATTTTCTCCCTCACTGCTGTGGTGTAGATGGGAGACTGTGACACCATGCATATGACTAACAGCACAAGATCAAATAAACAAATCTCCTTCACACTGTATTGGTGTAATATACCCCACATCTAATTGCCCTTTGTTACGCCGAAGAGTTATTTATCTTTATTAGAAAGACATGTTAATTGTACCTGATCAGCCCAACAAAATTAGCAAGTCATAAAATCAACCAAATAGAAATCAAACAGAAAGAAATATTTTTTCTCTTGGGTCATTGAGCTACCATATTTATTCACAATATGAAGTAAACAGTTACTTATTGACTCAAGTTCCTTCATTTACATCTTATCTCAGGCAATTTGCTTTAATAGTCAAGCACCCATCAGTAAGTAGACAAAGCTGTCATCGTCTACCTCCATATGCTGGCATCAGCAGCACCATTACCTTCCTCCTCGTCATGATTACCCCCAGTGCAGGGACCTTTTCCCTCGTACAATTAACTTAGCCAGAGATGGTAAACAAAGAGGGAGCGTGGGCAGACTTCCACTTGGTCTGCCTGATTGGGGATGGATTTAGCTAGAGAGTTAACTAAGTGTTAAGAGATAAAGCTATCATCAGCTGGAGGAGTAAGGTTGGGAAACTAGCCCTTTAAAAACATGGGAAGCTTGACTTATCACTACACGTGACTATGTGCTTTTAAATGTGGACAGCTTCTATAAAAATTCTATCTTCCTCACATGTGGTCAACTTGCCTTATTGCGGTGAAAATTGGCAAGGTTCTGACCCTTCACATTTATCTCAGCCAGAGCCTGATAACCTTGCCCCATAGTTTAAAAATACCCTGCCCTTCCCAATATTCTTTTTATCTCTCTAGCTAGAAAGACAGAAATGAGTTGGGGCCTTTCAAACAACGTGTAGACCTGGAAAACCATACATTCTCACCCCTTCAACCCAAACACACTAGACCTTTGTTTTCAAGAACTGTGAATGCAGAACCCAGTGCCATGGGGTGAGGGGAAGAGAGGACATCTGATGGTTTTCTCAGGCTCCTGCTGCTCCAAGTAGGAGTCCCTCCTTTGGTCTGTCAATGGCAGTGGCAGTTTGGCTCACCACTTTCAGGGGTTTGTCCTTTCTGGAAATTTTTTTCTGCAGTAGTAGAATTAGGAGTCAGAAGTCCTTGTTCTAGTCCTGGTTTGTCACTGCTCTCTGTTGTCCTTGAAAAAGCCATTCAGAGATTTGGACATCCATTTTCTCATCTGTAAAATGAGACATTTGATAGAACATTTTCTAAAATCTTGCAATTCCTACAGTGGTGATTTTTTTCTCTTGTTTTAGGTTCCCCATCCTTTCAACCCAATTCCTCCAATTTTGCCTTATTAAACCTTTTCTGGTGACTTTAACATCTTGTATTTTTCTCCTTTGTCTCCATCTAGGATATCCAACAAGTTAGCTCTGGCACAGTTGGTAATTAATTCAATGTGGTGATCACCTCCTATTCTCCTGCCTCGCTCCAGCTGCCCAGATGTTGCTTTGAGATAAACAAGATGATGTTTTTGGCCTAAAGTTGGTCGGGGCTTCTGATATGTTCCTGGAAGTTTATAGAAGTTTCTGCTCTGTAACAGGAAAGTTTTTCAATGTGGTCTCAGTAAACGTTTCAGGGAACCCAAAGCAAGCAGAAAGAAACAGAGGTGCCTGATTTTAGATGCAGCACAGGGTTGGGACTATCCTTTCTATCCAGGCTACCCTTTCAGTAATATTGAGAAAGGAAATTGCACACTGTGCTTAGTGTGAAATGGGATTTAAGCTTTTGGAGGGAATGTGCTTGTTTGGCTAACCCAAGTTCAACACTAATTTGGTTCTGTGAAGCTCGACACTGACCTGCCTGACTTGGATTTTGGTCTCTGGTCAGAGCTGACATGAATGTGAAGTCAGAGCCAAATTTGGCCTGGAACTGATACTGTCGATGGGAGCCTGGATATTTTAAACTGTCCATAAGCAGATTGTTATTAATGAACTTTGCTAATTATAACTTTAAGCTGTAGTTAAAAATGACTGTTTAAAGTGAGGCTTCTGAAGCACAAGCCATACGAATGTGAGCAAGTCTTTGACTTGATTAGATCCCAATGCCTTGACCTTGATGAAATTGCAACTTATTAACATTCTCAAATGAGATGGAGCTATAAATGCAAGTGGGTTTTAATACAATCATTTTTGAGGAAATGTCAAACTTCGTTGCACACCTTTCCCTCCTGTCTCCCCTGCCAGCTTCTTTAATGGCACAGTTCAGGGAAGGACTTAGCCAGATTAATGAGCGAGGGACAGCGGGGATTTTGGAGCTGAGGAAAAGATCACCCAGCAGATCAGTCTCCAATTTAATAATCTTGGTAGGCTATTCAGTGAGTTAGCATTTGTGGTCTACCCTGCTGTATTTATCTACCTGTGGAAGGAGAAACGAGGGAGAAACTAGAGCTATGTTTATGGACATAAGGGAGACAGGAAGAGGGCAAAATTGTCTGCCTGAGAAGTCTGTGACCTGGAATGAAAAAGCATAATTGGCTGAGTAAATCCATGTAATTAAATTAAATATGAATAGCCAATGATGGAGAATTGCACCATGGACATAATATGCTTGCTGTTAATCACCCACGATTTATTTACACCTTAAACACCGTGGTTCCTTACTGCTTTAAAGTAGTAAAATTGCCTTCTTCCTGGTGAAATTTATTGCCATTTAAACATGCCAAAAGGCCATTCTGGCAGTCATTACAATAATCTATCATTTCTGCAACTGCCGGTATCCTGTTCTGTGGTCAAATTCAATCTGAGAAGGGTCAACAGAATTTTTCCACCAAATGCTTCCCTCTTGACTATCATCAATTTACTTTTGTCAACAAAAAGGGCATTACTACAGAATGAAATGGAAGATCCCCTTAAGACCTCTGGCAAACACCGTGAGCTGCTCTGACGTACAGTATCTCTTAGACCTGCAGGTCTGTCTCTCTGCGTGTGGCTGCGTGTGCACAGTGGGTGCTTCATGCAGAAGGCACGGGCAGAAACCTGCCACCTGTCTGTTTTTCTCTCCAGTGACAAAAAGAAGCATACCTGACAGTTGCTTATACTCTTTATGGTTTCTAGAGTCCAGGGGGATGGGCAGTTTCTTCGAAGGAAGAACTTGGACTTTAGAGACATGAATTCTTGCCATACACATTGCTCTCACCCTTCCTTTCTGTGTCCCCACACGCCTTTTTTTTTTTTTTTTTCTGTCTTGAATTCTGTGACGTTTCTTGTTCTACTTTCAGATCACACAATTCCAACCACGGTTCACAGCAAAGGATGCTGGCTCTATAACATAGAAAGGAAAAGCAAACCAACCATGTATTTTGGCACTGTGAGGTAAACTTTCAGATTTTTCTGCTCAGGAAAAGGGAGGTGGAAAATTAAATAAAAAGTGCAGTTAATTCAGGCTCTAACCAGCATTTTCTGTGACAGATTTATGAAAGGCTGATAATTCTTTTTATGGAAGCAAAAGAGGGACTTGAATAACTGAAACCATTTCTGCATTCTCTTTAGTTAATGTTGGAGGATCAGACTCCATCCCAGCTTCCCTGTCCTAAGGTAAGTCATTGCTTTTTCTGTCATGGGAGGCAGCAACCGAGGAGAATAAGTGACTCTCCTCTATGTTACAACTAAATAATGGCGACTCCTTCATTCCCTCAGCCTTTCACAGAGGATTCTATTTTTGTTCACATAGGTTGGCAATAGATTATGATTTTTAACCAATAGATTTCACCTCACATAGCCAGGCTACACATTTGAGAATCTGTACAAGTTTTTACAGTGGGTTTCCCTAACAAACAAACAAACAAACAAACAAAGCTATATTTTAATTATGCATAAGGACCTTGATCAGAGGGTTGCTCTTTATCTTTCTGACATACATCTTATCATCATTTACTACCACTAGGTCTTAGTTTGTGTATAGTTTATTTTAAGTCTATTTTTTTACTTTATCTATTATGTGAAAAAATTCAGAAATTGGATCTATTTAGAGGTGCCCATTCTTTTTGGTTACAGTCTAGCTTTGAGCCTTAGCAAAACAAGAAATTCATGAGTATCCCATAGAATGGATTAGTTAAACTTAATGATATAATTTAAAATAGCATCTTGTATCAAATTTACAGATACTTGTGGGCATTTAAAACAATGCCAATCTCCCAGCTTTGCAGTATACATACTTTTATTATTACAAAAAGATACATGCTCATTTTGGGAAAAATTAGAAAATAAAAAGAAGAAAAGGAAGAAAACAAAAATCACCAATTATCCCACAACATAGAGATAATCACTATTTATATCCGGGTGTATATAATTCCATGATTTTATGAATATTTACAAAAAAGAAAAATGTACATGTGCACTATGGGTTTTATTTCAAAATGTTTATAGGAGTGCTGTTCATATAAGAAAAAAATTGCAGAAAACTTGAATATCCATCAAAATTAATTATAGCTTTTTCATACAATGGAGTATTACATAGCTCTCCAAACGAGAGAACTTACTATGATGGTTGCATAGTACAGCAAATTGAATTATGAAGTTATGTTATTTGATGTGTAAAAAAAATAAAATAAAGTAAAAAAAAATGAAGGAACTATATTTGCCCACAAAAATATAGATGAATCTTAGCAATATAATTTGGAGCAAAAAATTAAGTCCCCCAAAGATAACACCCAGCACGATACCCTTTTATATCATTTTAAGTGTAAAACAACCAAATAAAAATTAAGGGAGTAGATGTGCCTAAGCAGTTGGGTGTCCGCCTCCCACATGGGAGGTCCTGGGTTCAGTTCCTGATACCTCTGAAAGCAAACAAGCAGACAATGAGTGGGCACAATGAGCAGAGACAACAAGCAGACACAGAGAGCAGACAATGAGCAGACAGATGAGGGAGCCATCTTGGGGGGAGAGGGAAATATGTACTTTTGCTTTAGGAATACAGATAGATGAAATAGAATTTGGAGTGTTTACTGCAAAGATGGGAATGATGGTGGAGTAGTTGTTTGCTGTCCAGATTTGGAGAAGAAACATGGAGGTCCAAACACTCCATAAATAACTTTCAACCAGTCTCTCTCTTTTTAGTCCCAATTCTCATCTCTGCTTCCAGGCTATTGGTATCTCAACCTTGGCATCATTGACATTTTGGATCAGATAATTATTGTGGGGAGGCTGTGCATTGTAGGGTATTTAGAAGCATCCCTGGCCTCCCCTGCAGTAGATTCTGGTAGTTCCCTCTATCCTAGTCATGAAAATCAAACATGTCCCCAGACATTGCCAAATATTCCTTGGGGAGCAAAATTATCTTTGGTTGTGAGCCACTGTTTAGGAGAGTTCATATTGATTGTTATTGGCTCGAGAAAGGGTAATTTGGATTTTGTTTTAAAAATTTAGGGTTTTAAAAATGTAGATAATCACCGCTTGGGACTATACCTGCTACAAAACACTACAAAATTTAGTGCCTATTTGGTTGATTTTGGTGTTTGTAGAACTCACTGAAATAACATAGCACAACCCACTGAAATGACAGGGTACCCAAATGGATTTTGCTGTTTTATTAAAAAGTCTTTTGTAAAATCCACTGACATATTTTTCTTGGCTCCTGCAGAGCTCCATTCTGCAACATCATTGATTCTCTAGGCAGTATGGAAACTTCTGGTAGGGAACCCATCCTGCTGGGTGACCTCAAGAAAGCCACTGTGCTTCATCAATCCCATATGAGAGAGAGAGAGAGAGAGAGAAAGCAGTCATAACAATGAAGCTGGCTAGCCTAGAAGGCCTTCTGAAGAAAGGTCTGTGTGAGGACAAACTTGTAATATTTATTGTGATTATCAGCCCCCCAGGGGCCTTTTGAAGAATTCTGTCTGTTTTATCAGGCAGCTGCCCCATGGATATGCATGAAGTGAGAGGGGAAGAATTGGGGGGAGGGCAGGGGCTGAGTATGACCAGGTTGACAGCAGTGCTCCAAGGGTGACCTCATATTTACCCCCAGATGTTCAAACCATTTCTAAATCTCATCACAATCTTGGTGTAGTGCCATTTTCTATTCTTGCTAAACTTCGGGAAGCAAGCAAGACTTCAGAATGTTAATGCTCACTTTAGCCTGTGAAAGACATGGTAATGTTCAAGAGTAGCCTGACCTTTTCATTGTTCACTGCTGATTGGTTGACTGACCATTCCTATTCTCTATTTCAACTGCTTCAGCAACTTCCTTGTTTGTCTCTTTCCCATCTTAGCACCAGGTACATAATTCAACTGATGCCCTTGCCTTTTCCAGTATATATTTTTTTTGCCAAGATTGTGTTTATCTGACTTTAACCCATGGTTTTTTTTTTTTTTAATGTGAGGACCAAATGATGGTATTACAACTTAGCAGAAAATTAAAAAAATCAATGGATGCAAGCATCCAGAATTACCCCTTCATCAACCAAAAGAAACCACGTGAAATGTTAGCTTGTATTAGAAGCTGAGCTTTGTCCTTTCTTTCAAATAAGGTAGGTAATTAAAATGATTCTGAGGAGGGATGCTAAGAGTGCAACAAATGCCAAATAAGAAGAGAATATGTATAATAAAAGTAATATCCTTTTCAAATTTTTTCAAGCATTTCCTTTGCTGTTCTTTGCAGTAGCTCTGGCTGTATACTTACTTATGACTAAAGGAATTCTTTAAGGCTCCATTTACCCAAGAGCTTTTTTCAAAAGCTAGATTCCTTATCTATCTTGACTAGAAATCCCCACCATTAGACTCATTCTTCTCCATTAAGGTAGGAATATGTATCCCAGTGGACATTGCTGGAATTTACATCTTATATCAGGATTGGCAGAGGAATTAGAGGGCAGAAGAGTAGCAACCATCTTCCAGGAACACACATTTTAAAAATTAATATTGAATAGTTGACATTTTTGACATTGAAAGAAGAGAAAATCTGGGGTATGAGATAGAAGAAAGATAAACTTTTAGCCTTCCATTTCTGATATTGACTCTTAAGAATATAATAATGAATCCATTTCCTACTGCTGGCTAAATCCATTCTCAAACATTTCATATTTCTCTGATATAGAATAAGACATATTCATGAAAAGAAGCTGGGGTGTGGAATCCATCACTGAAGTAGTGACAACTGTGTCAGCTTTAACTAGACAGAGGATGCAATCGTTTAGTATGATCTTCACCACTTGCAGATAAAGTAATCACTAAACACATGTTAGATGACACAAGGATGTCTCTTCAATGACACTTTCCTGAGAATGAAGAGCTGATGCTCACTATGCAATACAAAACACACGGACAAATATAAACTGAGGCGTTTTCTCCCCCATGTTATGTACTTTATCCTGACACTTAGCAAGTAGAATTATCTCTAAAAGGATTAACTAAGAAATAATTTCCTGCACCTTTCACCCTGCCAAACTGTCTTGTACACATGTATCAAGGAACATTTTGAAGAGGGCAGAGATCTTTTGGGTGGTTTATATGCGTTTGTTACTATCAACTAAAGGGACTACAATAAGAAAGCTCATTTTGAGTGACAGTAAAAAAATAAAACAGATGGTGATTTTTCTGTGTTTTAAATGGAATGAAGGCAGTTGTAGATTGTGAGCTTCAAGAGGGCAGGACTGGGTCTGCCTTCCTCATGCTATATCCCAAGCACCTAGGATATGCACATTAATATTTGTAGGATAAATGTCTTAATGAATGAATGCTTGCATGAGTTTTCCATGTGCACTTTTCTTGAGGGGAAGGATGTGTCAAGTTGTGAATTCTTCCATAGCATTATTACTGCTAACATTTACTGAATATTTACTGTGTTCCCAGGCACTGTTTCAAGTACTTCATATGTATGATTACATTTAATCCCTCAACAATCCTATGTAGTTGGCATTATTTAAGTGACCATTTACATATGAGGAAATTGAGGTTTAGAGAGACAAAGTAGCTTGTCCTAGATAATGCAGGTGGAACCAAGATTTGAACTCATGTCTAATCAATAGATAGTCATTACAGTGCTTGAGCATAATTCAAACATTTACTAAAATAGTTCTAGACCTTGGATTCCACTACTCCAAAGGGGTATAAACCACTATTGAAATTCCTTCACATCCTTTCTTCTTTCTTCTTTAGTTTTTTCTTCTTGATTTTTCTTTCTCACCTTTTTGCTTTTCTCTACCCTAAAGTGGAGGATGACTTTGAAGAGTAGGGTCCAGATTTTTAAGGAAAGTGAAGGAAGAAATCATTCCATTCCCCTCATATTCTCCTCTTTCTCAACCCGTTTGTCTGTTGCTGCTGGTGTTAATAGAGAATGTAACATAAGTAAATAAAACCCAAGGAACCAACTTAACTTTTAATGTCTCATTTTTAAAAATTTGGAGTCTTAGTTCCATTACTCACTGTCTTTCTTTCTTCTCTTAACCTCTGCTGCTGCAACTGTGAAATGCAGTACTTCAGAATATTGTAATGACAAAATAACATAGTACATAAAGGACTTCTAGAATGTTTTACTCAGTGAAAATTCAGTAAATGTTTATTTCTTCTCTTTTCTTCCATATTTGGCCTTCTTGAAAAGTTATGATCAAGCCAGGGTGTCAGTGAGTATGTCAATAAGAAGGAATATAAGGATGATAGCAGAATTCTGGGCATAGTTTCATCTGGATAAGTCTTGTATATTCAATTTTATCATGTGACTTTCTCTTGAAGAGTATAAAACCACTTTGCACTCAGGAAGAAGCATCTTTCTTGGCCATATTCCACTTGATAGCCCCTCTTAGTTCCTCAACAGGAGATATTAAGTGAGTCAATGGCAAATCTTCAAATTCTTTTGGTGGATTTTGAAATTTTTCTTCTTCAGGTCATTGTGCAAGATACCTGATCCAGAACTCAAAGGGGTCCCCTGGAGCTGTGCCCAGTCTATGGGTTTTAAAATTCCTGGAAGCAGCCATCTAATTTCTGGTTCTCTAAAAATGTAACCTGACCTCCTGTCCTGGACTGGTGTTAAAGAACCTCAAAAACAGAAGCAAAATGAAGAAGACATCTGTGCACAGTTACGTCAGCTTGGCTTTGTTTGGTTTTCAAGGAGTTACAAATAGGATACCATTGCAGGGACATATTCAATATTTTATGGGTCTTGAAGCTTATGTAATTCAGGGGCTACTCTTTAAGGGAAAGTATCTAAATGCCCCTTAAACGCACTGTACTTACTTTGTCATTACTTTGGAAGGAGCCCATACCAGTGAGGGACTTTGCAAATAAATTTCATTGCTTCATGGAAAATCTACCCTTGGCCATATGCCTCATTAAATCAAAGAAACCATGTTTGGATCCTCAGGCCCATTTCATTGGGAACTCATATAAACTTTAGTATGGAAATAGATATTCTCTTTTTCACTTTCCTCTTTGCCTATTTGAAGGAAGTCAGCTTTTCCTGTCACTATAGAGACCTATGGCAGGCAAATTATAATTATAATTTTCTTTTTATAACAATAATATTTTTGAGCATTTGTTATGTGCTGGGCTCTGGGGTAAACCCTTTTTGGAAAGTAGCTTATTTAATTCTCACACTGCTTCAATGAGATAACTGCTCTATGTCTTTCTCGTTCTCAAGTCCAATAGAAACAGGGTTCAAACCTATGCTTATGTGACATTAGAATCCAAGTTGCTAACCACTTTGCTACAATCTTAACATTGAAAATGTGTAGTAAATAGATGATACCGGGAACCATCTGTGGCTCAATTGGTATAGCCCTGGTTTACCACATGGGAGGCCCCGGGTTCAGTTCCCGGGGCCTCCTTGAGAAGGCAGGCCGCCTTGAGAATGCAAGCTACCGCAGGCAGGGCAAGCTGCTGCGGACAGGGCAGGCCACCACGAGCAGGGCAAGCTGCCACGGGTGAGCTGACTCGGCGGGGTGCTGCAGCAGGGGGAGACAAGCAGACACAAAGAACGCAAAAGCAATGAACACAGCTAGAACAAGCAGCAAGGGGGGGGATATATAAATAAATAAAAATAAATAAAAATAAAAAAATTAAAAAAAAATAGATGATACCAGTTATTCTATATGCTGTGGAAAGTGCATACCTTTAGAAATCAGGCCATGTGGGATCCAGTTCTCATTCGGTTCTCTCCCTCTTCCCTAAGACGTTGTTGTGTGTCCATTAGCACATAACCTAATTCCTTTTTACCTCAGGTACCTCAGCTTTAAAATGGGACACTAATACTTTATCTTCTTGAAAGAAATCAGGCCATTTGGAATCCAGTTTTCACTCCTTTCTCAATTAGGTAGTTGTGTGTCCATTAGCAAATGACCTAATTCCTCTGAACCTCAGGTACCTCAGCTATAAAATGGTACAATAATATCTTATCTGGCTAGCTCATGTGTCCCTTGAGGTTCCTTCCCAATTTAAGCTCTATAATTACTCAACTACTTCTCAGGTTCCTAAACACCTGTCTCAGTATTTTCCTGAATTCAGATCTTAAATAAATAATTGTCCCAGAGGTTAGAATGGAGCTGCCATCAAACAGAGGTCTCCAGTGGAATGAGCCAGTGTTGAGACTTTGAAAAACAAAGATCAGTCTGAAGAAGTTCAAAAAGAGGAAGAAAAAGGTATGTCCCTAGTTAAATGCACCCATGTTGAACTGAAGACCCAGAAAAGTTCTTTTCATTTTATTTTATGTTGGACTGACTTTTAAGAAAACAATCTTGGAAGTGTTTATTTTATAACTCTAACCACATCCAAGAAAATGTGAACAGCCAAACTCTGAAAAAGCACAGTGGTGAATAGATCTCATTTTCAGTTAGCAGAAAAACTCTTCCTTTCCTTACCCTCCATGGCTGTTGTGACACTGTCCCGCCTGAAATGAGGACAATGGGGTAGGGTCTCCTGGCCCAAAAACATTATTTCTCTGATACCTCTCCTTAAATTTGAAAGCTTGTTTCCGATTGCAAAATGGGAGAGGGAGCTGTATTTCTTATCTTTTTTTATTAGAATGCAGCCCAGATTATGATTCAGTGACTTTGGGAATAGGATGCTATCTGAAGCAGACCAGAGTGGACAGCAATTTATGTTTTGTAGAAATGATTATGTGTATGGGGACAGTATTTCTACTCTGTCTATGAGTTCTTTGGTATTTAAGCAGTTTTAACCAAATAGACATTTCTTGGGTCTTTGCTTCTACTATTTCAATTTGTCCAAGATCATTTTAGATAGTATAATAGCCATTGTGTGTGCATGCGTGTGAGTGCTGCTGATATCTGAAAAACCGAGCTATAAACGAGTGAGATTATAACAATATCAGTTCTTAATACGTATATGTGTCAGAAAGTTTTTTTTTTTTTTTTTTTTTTTAAGTACCGGGGCCAGGGATTGAACCCGGACTTCTCATGTGGGAAGCTGGCACTCAACCACTTGATCCACTTCCACTCCAGCTCCAGAAAGGTTTGTTAACACTTTAAAATACTTCACTGAAGAGTAATACTGAGGGGGCAAATCCTACTGCTATTAATCTGTGTCTAAGTTTTTGATGAAATCTACATGTGGATGTTTACAAATATTTATCATAGTTTAGGTTGGAATAATTTTTCTAGACTTGCATCATTCTGGTTAAGAAATGCCTATGCTTTAATGAAAAAGAGCTTTAGACAACTAAATTCTGAAGAAAAGGTTGTAGTCTAAGTTCTAGTTCTGCCTAGTCATGTGACTTTGAGGAAGTCTTTCAGTATCTCAGTACCACCATTAGCACTTAGGAATAATAATAATGCCTTGCCTCTCTCATAGACTGAAGTGATGAGCAAATAAATCATTATGTTTGTGGAATTTAAGTGCTTTGAAAATGTGAGATGTCATTATTGTTTCAGATTGTAGCTATCAACCTTTATCTCCAGTACTTAGAACATGTAAAGAACACAATTAGGTGGCATGAAATGTGACAATGTTTATCCTTATAAGCAAGAATAAAACTTTCTCTAGTTTTCAGGCCAGACCACGTGCAGGTGTATGATTATGATATCTATTCTGTAGATAAGCAGAGCCACTTGGAAATATAGATAGTCCACAAGGAAATATATGATTTAGTTGCAGCGCTGAGTTCTGTCACGTATTAAACCAATCCCTACAAGTACAGGATGGTTAGTAGAACTGGTCTAATGCAATAAGTAGAGGTTTTCAGACTGTGCATCAAAATATGTGGAGCTTTCTAAAACCCCATACTGTTGTCCCTTCCCTGGAGATTTATGATCTAGAGGTCTGAGTGGGGGCTGGGCATTTGTAGAACTGAGAACTACTGCTGTGTCTTGATATTTACTGGTTTACATCCTTAGTATGGAATGTGGTGAAGTCAACGTTTCTATTGGTTCTAGCTGATGTCATCCCCATTGCATGCGTTCATTAAGACCCAGGTCCTTACTCTCGCATTCCCTTCACCTTGTGTGCTGTAGTCTGGTCAGTCTTCCTTTTCTCCCATCTCCTGAGCTTTCTTCTTCTGTTCTACCCATAATGACCTCCTCAACATTCCCTCTGACCCACCCAGTCATGACTGAGATGTCACAGGCTCCATCAACCAGAAAAGATTTCTTTTCTCAAGTGGTCACTCTTCCAGCCAGACTGAAACTCAACCTTTCCATGATGCTTTTCCAGACAAAATAGAAGAGAACTTTGTCACCAAACAAATGATACCCTGGGTTTTATGAATAGGGAGAAGTATACTGGAAGTGATATGTTAGAAAGGTGAAGCTGGCAGTGTGGTGCAGAATGGGTCTGAGGGAGGAAAGAGTGGAAGCCAGGGAATCAGCTAGAACTTTACTGCTTTAGCACAGAGAGATGATTGGGGGAATGATTTGATTTCCTATTTGACCTAAATAGGGGTGACAGTGGGCATGGGGGAGGGGGATGGCATTTGATTGGGGAAGACAACGAGTTTGATTTAAAACATTCAAGGATATTTAGCAATGATTCCACCTTGTGTTAAATAGTGGACAGCAAATGTGAATTGCTCTGGTACGTAGAAAGGGAAAGTCTGAGGTCTTGAGTCTAACCCTCAATAGTTGTGTTCCTTTGGACCCTTGGTTCTCTGCCTCAATCTCTTCCTCTGTGAATAATCAGCACCTGCTGATCTGCCACACACGTGAGAATAATGTGTAACATAAACATCGGGTTTTTTTTTTTTTTTTTGATAAGGTGTTTGAATAGATTCCACTTTAGGAAAAAAGGACATCTTTCAATGTGGCCCAAAGAACAGACCCCAGAGCATTGTGGCTCGTTTCCACCTCTAGGTTATGCAGCTCACCCCTGGATTTTAAAGTCCTGGTCCTTGCAGTCAGATTGCACTCAGCCTCTTAATAAATGACATCCGGGGACCAGCCCTGGCATCAGGATTTGTCTTTTTAGGTAGGGCTTCCCGGAGTGAGGCAGCATGCTGCCCTCAACAGAGAACTCTGTTTATCACTTTGGAGATGCAATAAAAATAACAAATGTCCAGAGTAAACCTAATTCACTATGCTACTTAGTATTTGAAATACATAAATATGTCAAGCAAAAGACCTCTAATAGACCCTTTTATCCTGGTAATAGTGTACATATAATTTTCCTCTCATTAGTACAAAAACTACCTAGGGAACTCTCAGCCCATCCTTCATCCATTTAATCTGCATTAGCTTACTTTTACCTTGTGTTTAATCTGCTTTCCCTCAAGGTATTTTGAATAAATCAATAGGAATACATGATTGTTTAATGATTTTTAGAAGAGCTCCCTTCGACCACAGCTGCATGATTTAGAATGACTAATTCCACTTTTTACAATTGATCCTTCCCTGTGTGGACCATCCATTTCTGCCAGGCCATTGTGAGAGAATTCTCCAGCACACTGCTCCCTATCCCCAGGCCCCTGGAGGGGTTGGCTGGTCTGCTAGCTGGCAGGACCCCTCCCTCATCACCATCTGATTAAGCATCACATAAAGGCCCATGCTTAGTCCCCTGCTCAGCTGCTACTTAGAAGCAATTTTCTGGCAGCTCAAATGTGTCCAATTTCAAAATCTCTTTCCTCATTTCTCTTTTTGCTCTACATGCCTGAGAACTGCACTCTCCTTCAGATACACTCAGGATTTACTGACTGTTCTGATGGAATAATGGTTAGAGATATGACAAAGTAGCAGCAATTTATTTTGCTAGAGGCTCATGATAGCTGTCTAGCTTATCTGGTGTGTGGGTGCACCTGTGTGTGTGTGTGTGTGTGTGTGTGCGGCCCTGGAATTTCTATTCTATTTGGTGACTTTTGAGAATTTTGAGTGGGACTGAGAGATGCTAGTGCCAGCCTCGGTCAGTTACTTGGATGTTCCAAGTAAGGAGCTGTGGATGGCGATGTGTTTAGAGAAGCAGAGAAATTGGTAAGCAAAGAAGGATGAAGCAGAGAAAAGAAGAATTGGGAGGCTATGGAAAGCCCTAGGGAAAGAGAACCTGAGAGAGTAGTTGCTGAGTTCTTGGAAGCTTTGCCATTTCTGGTTCTAGTCTCCTGAGACCTGGCTGCATGCCTCCCTGGGGTTCTCTGACTCTCTGTTTTCTTGTAATAAATCCCCCCTTTTTACTTAAGCAAGTTTGGTGTATCTATTACTTCACCCCAAGAGAGTAATGTTGATGGGATTCTATGATGATATGAAGCTTAATTAAAGTGATCATATTAGCTTTGATTCTGATACCTTCTAGATTCATGAGAATATTCTTGGAGACTTCCAAGCTCATAGAAAAATAAGTAAATAAACTTTATTCAAAATTTCCTAAAGTGATGGCCAACATTAGAGTGAAAGTTGAAAAGAAAAATGTCAATGCTCTCTATGTATATTGAATGTTTATTATATGGAAAATAACATTTAATATGTATTAATATAATTAGAGAACACTTCATTTTAGCATGGATTTTGACATTGGGCATGTTTATTCTGCCTCCTAAGTCTATTATTACATCTCCCTGTGTCTATTTCTTATTTATTTTATAAAACGGGGATAGCAATTTCTTCTTTTCAGAGTTGTGAAAATTAAACAGAAAACATATGCCAAGTGCCTGGTCCATTTTAACACAATGAACCTTCATTGAGTAGCTCTGATGTAGCCCAATGATAATAGCTAAAACCTAAGGAGCGCTCACTCTGAGCCAGGCACTGCTCTACACCCTAGATATTAGCATATTTAATTCTCCCACATGCCACAGAGAATGTAGTACAACCATAGGCACAATGTCTTCCGCACTCACCATTCTCCCTCACAGCTCCCTTCCCACTTCAACTGTCAACACCTTCAGCTCTCTGCCTGAGTGCTTTCTCTGACCATGGAGCTTGCTGAGCCTACAGGTGGGAAGTGCAGGAGATTCCCACTTGGGCAGCCTGGTCTTGGAGGCCACATGCCTAACCACCATACTATACTTATACTGCCTTTTTAAGACTAAGCAGGACACAGGGAGGTCAAACCCAAATGAGAAACATCTACCTTAATTCTTGGCTACTGGCATCAGGAAGAATGGAATTGGGCACAGCAGTATTTTAGAACTTGCATCTAAATTTATTTTTCATAGGAGAAGAGTGAAGCTCAAAGAGTTGGAAAGACTTGCCCAAGGCTGCAAAATTTGATACATTTGAGAGATGCAAATAGAGATTTCTTCTGTGCATTTTGGAGGCAGTTTTAAAATTGCCATTTTACATCACTTATATGATTTTTTGTGTTAACATTTTACATTACTTTTATGCTAATATAATAAAATTGTTTGTTAAGGTTATAGATGATTTGGGCATAGAGTCAACCATGCTTCAGGGCAGTAACTGTTATGGCCAATTAGTGCAGCTGGAGGACTTGGCAAATCAGCTGTGTGGGGTCGTCTTCCATAGTTCCAGTGATGTCTACCTCAAGCTATAGTCAATATGGGATTCAGATGTACTTTTTTTTTTTTAAGGAGGTACTGGGGATTGAACCCAGGACCTCGTACATGGGAAGCAGGTGCTCAACCACTAAGCTACATCCACTCCCCTCAGATGTACTTTTTAAAAAAATGTTGGGATGAATTTCATTCTCATCTAAGATTATTTTTAAAATCTGCTGGGAAGAACAAATGATGGAAGTAAATACACGTGGGAGAAAAGAGCAAAGAAACTCAGTTAATATTTCTTATGCCGCCCCCATATGTGTAGATGGACATTAATCTATCAATCCAAGAGAGCCTGCCATCTAATGGACATGTGTAGCTCTTGGCATCTGAAGTTGACAATGCTGCATTCCCTCACCTCACCCTGTTTCATTTTTCCTTTCCAATATCTTTTCATTAGGTTGCAAATACCTTACTGACCAGTCATGCTGAGTTCATGAATTTAGTCTGCTTACCTTAACAGTGTCATAGATACTTTGCTAAGCATTCCCCCAAGCACTGTCTTATTTCATCCTCTCAAAAACTTAATGAGGTAGGTATTATTATTAACTCCTTTTTGGAGAGGAAGAAGTCAAGGAACGTAGAGTTCTATAGCTTGTAAGTAATTGACTCTGGAGTCAAACCTAACCTAGACAATCTCACTAAACAATCCTTATGTATACTCTCTTGTTTTGTTCATATAAAGGGATTTCTGAGAGGAAAAGTTTCTTTGTTCAGCAGTCGTGAGAAGGGAAACACGTGCCACTGCTTTACATACAGTGTTTCGTTTGATCCACCAAAATTCTGTGAGGTAGGTACTTCCTCCACATTTTATAGATGAAAAGCCAAGGAGGAGTACAAACAGATGCAGTACTTGCATGGAGCTGCCCAACTGGTAGGAGCTGAGCTGGACTGTAAACCCAGGTGTGCCTGACTCCAGAGGTGACATTTTAAACCCCTCTGCAGCATTGCCTTTCTCAACGAAGGGTTAACTGGATCTCTTTTCTGTCTACTGTGTGTGTGTGGTTTTATAACTTTATTTGATAATCAGCTGTTAGTTTTCATCCACACTGACTGTAGGTTTTTGAAAGCGGTGACAGATGCATAGGTAATCAATATATAGAGTTTGTTTGGTGAATCTTCATATTCTTTATTACATTGTCTGGATAATCATACACATATTCAGTATGGTATCCTCCTTATTCCTTTGGCCCAGGCAGTTTTGTTGAGCCTGGTTTCAGTGCGCACATCTGAGGATCTCATCTCCTTCATGGCAAATTTCCAAATCTCCTTGAGTGCGAGGGGCATGCATCTGGAAGCCCACTCCTTGGATGCGCTTGTGAATGTTGATGGTGTACCCTCTGGTTACCACTTCACTGATGAAAAACGGCTCTTCTTGCCACCTTATTTGAGAGAGCCATTCTGCCAAGATCAGGTTGGAAAAGGGGCCATATACTTTTTTTTAAAATTAATTTTTAATTTATTTTTTATATATCTATATACATTTTTAGGATACATTGATTACACAAATGTTACAGAGATTCCAGGAGTACCCATATGCCACTCCCCACCCCTCCCACAACCCCCCACATGCACATCCCTAAGTGTGGCATAACGCCTCTGATAGTTACACACATTTTGGGGCTTTGCCATCAGACATAGATCACAATTCAGGCCATAGACAACCCTCTATTCTTTACAGTTCCTGAATGATACATGATCATATAAACTGGCCTACATCCTCCATTGCAGCATCATCCATGACAATTCCCAGGTCCCACCCCCCAAAAAAAGAAACAAACAAACAAACAAACAAAAAAAACCCTGAATTACAATTGCTCTTCCCTCACCCTGCTCCCAAATGACCCTGGCTCCACATAATTTTGCAATTTCTTGCATTGCATACATCATAAGTCTATATCAGGACTCCAACAAGTCCATTCTAGTCCATAGTTGTTCCGCCAATCTTGAGAAGTCTGGAATGGTAATGTCCCCTCCACCATGGAAGGGATTATCTTGCCTGCAGCTGCAGGCTCTCTGGATTCCCCTGCATAGCCGTCTTCCATTGTCACCTCCCAACTAGGTGTCCTGGTTGAGTCCATTGAGTTGTAGCATAGGAGTTGCAGGTCCTCAGAGTTCTGGACCTGGTTGGCTTGTGGTCAGCATATAGTCTCCATTCTATGGAAGTACACCTAAAACTCTGGCATCAAATATAGGTTTGAATAGAAGAGACATTTGTACCATGTGCAATGTAGACATATTTTGGTCAATTTCTATCACTCTCAGGAGCAAGAATTCCAAGTTAGGGCCCACTAGTAAGGCACCAAACTATGGGATTATCTGCCCTGGAATAGGAACTGGATATCTTCAAAGACCTCTGGTGGCCCTCTGTTTGGGGTGATTTCCATACTGGAAGTCTAGGAGGTCCTACTGGGATTTGCATAAGTGTTACCTCTGGGTTGCCCTCCCGACTCATTTTGAAGTCTCTTAGCCCTATGAACTCATCTATCTTTACCATTTCCCCTTTTATTTGAGGTCTCTTCCCAGTTTTACTGCCCATTGGCATTGGTTAGTAATCCCTCGTTGCCAGGGAGGCTCATCCCCGGGAGTCATGTCCCACGCTGGGAGGAAGGTAATGTATTCATATTCTGAGTTTGGCTTAGAGAGAGGGGGCCATATACTTTTAAAGGAGTTTGCATATGTTGCTGAATTCAGAGACATACTACTTCACTTAAATTTCTTGGGGAAGGCTTTGTAAATGCTAAAATGAAGGGGAGGAGGAGCACATTCTCTTAATCATGAGAATGCTCTCTTAATCCAGGAGTTTGCATATGTTGCTGAATTCAGAGACATACTACTTCACTTAAATTTCTTGGGGAAGGCTTTGTAAATGCTAAAATGAAGGGGAGGAGGAGCGTACTCTCTTAATCATGAGAATGCTCTCTTAATCCTGGGTAATAGCTTACAAAGAAGGTAGAGAATAAAAAGAAAGGGACTTTGAGGAAGCTTGCTCAGTTGGAAGCAAATGAGTCAATGGGAAGTCACGTTGGTGAATCAAGTTAGGGGATTCTGAAACGATAGAAGGAAGACCTTGGACGAATCTTTGCTAGTATTTGTGAATGTGGACGATTATTCCCTTCTATGTGAATTTCAGAGAGGGCTTGGCTAATTTCAGAAGCATTTTATTCAGTAAAGAATGAGGTGAGGTTTTATTATTTGTTGCCCAAAGATGGTTTCGTTTTAAAATTTCTCAGAGCATCTTTAGTTCTGAAGCTCAGTGTAGAACATACTGGGCTTGAGATCAATCAGAATTTAAGGACTGGAAGTCACTGAGATAAAACAGTGTTTGGAATTCTTCTTTTGAGAACTAAAGAACAGAAATTCCGCTGCCTCGTGTTTTGCCTCCTCAGGCTAGTGCATCTCTTTAAATTAAGAAATTGCTCTCCTGCAGTCTGACTCTCCAGCTGGAGGAAGCCTCAGCTGCAAATAGGGTAAGACTGCTTTTGGTCACTATTTTGTCCTGTTATTTTGAGCATACTTTTTATTCATAGTGACTTTTCTTTTAGGGGAAAACTCATCCCTGGACCAGTGAGTCAATATTTTTTTAAAAAGAAGCATTTTGGAGCCTGGGTGCTATTATTCTATTTGAATGGTTGATGTGCACATTTTTACAAAATGGAGCTCTTCACACTCGTCAGGCCCAGAAATAGAGACCAAATGACTCAAGACAGACAAATATTATTTAACAATTTCTCTAAAGTACAGGACACACACCATTAAACTTCCTGGCTGCCTATTTCATAGTTAGAACTCTTGCCAGATGCTCTTTAAAGCTCGTGAACCGACTCATGCTTCAGGTTGAGCAAGATCTTAGGGTTAGTAGAACCTGGCATTTAATATATGTAATGGGACATTATTTCTTTGCAACCATTTGATTGTCATAATGTATTGGGTATTTATCAGATTGATGCAACATTGGGACATAATAAAGAAATAAAAAGTTGGAAATGTTTTCATTACTTCAAAACGATCTATAACAAATATACAATACTAATACATGATATTACTGAAGGGTTAATTGTGAGAAAAATAAACCAAATGTAAGATATGGACTATCATTAGCAGTAATATTTTGATGATGTTCTTTCATCATTTGTAACAAATATTCTACAACAATGCAAGGTGTTGGTGGTGGGGTGATATTTGGGAATCCTGTATAGTGTGCATGATTGTTTTGTAAACTCAGTACTTCTCTAATAAAAAAAAAGTTGAAATGATCATCTGGATATTTCAAGCCTCAAAATCATCTGATTAATTCATTTCTTAAAATTCTGCCCTGTGAAAGGATTTGTGGTCTGAATGGACCCAAATATAATCACCCTTTTCATGTCTGATGGGTGTGTAGAGTATGATTTTGCTTTTCCCTCTTTTGATGGGGTGAGCATGAGGTTCAGTGAAAGAAGTGTTTAATTTTTATAGTTTTGACTCCACATTTGCTACTAAAGAGCATTTACTTGGATTTGAAGTGAATATATGCAATAAGGACATGGCATTGTTAAATAGACTGTATAAAATGTTCTTTTTCATAGAAGCATGCATGGGTAGGCATATATGTATACACATTTTTTACTTGAGGCTGTTAATGGGCTGTTTTAAATCCTTACATCAACTGTTTTTTTAAAAAATAAGTGTCTTTGGGGCATCGCTTAAAATGTTTGCATTTTGGTAGCTGATCAAAGTCCTGAAGGTTTTGTGTAAGTCAATAGAGCTGGCATGACCAGTGGAGGATCTGAGGCCAAGGGAGGTTTTGTTTGAAGAATGGCACTGTTGCAGGGCTTGCTAGCCAGACTGTGAAGAATGCACTTCTGTTTTTGCCTCCCTACTGTACCTTCTTTTATCCTCTGTCTGTCCTCTAAGGACATGTGGAATTCTTCCCAGCCCCATTCTGCTTAACCTTGCTTCTGATCTTTCTATTCAGTCCTTTAAGACTCTCACACACATAAACATCTTTCTCTGACAACATGCCCATGTAAACTGATTCTAAGACCCAGCCTGGTTTGCATGCAGTTAGCTTGGCTCATGTATCTTGAGGCTCGGGTTGGACACATAAGGCCCTTGAAGTCATGCCAAACGAAAACACTGGCAGTGTGACAAAACCTAAAAAGCTGAGTTGGCTACCTGTACAGTAAAAATGTACACTCATCAAGCTGCTACTCCACTCCTAGGCTCGTTACAGCCTGACACAACCCAAAGTGGAGAATTGGTAATATTTATTTCTCACTTTGAAACTTTAGGGGGTTAAATTGGTTTGGATCACACTTTCTCAATTTTATTTTACGTATGGAGATAAAGTTTAAACAAAGAGGTCTACTTTATCAGCAATTTTATGAGCAAACAATGGTAAAGAAATGCATTTTATTTTATTTTATTTTATTTTTTTAAGATTTTTTATTTATTTTATTACATATCTCCCCTTCCCCCTGTTGCGGCGACACGCTGAGACTGGTCACTGTGCAGGAGCGGCTTTCCCCGCTTGTGGGCAGCTTCTGCTTCTGTTCACGGTCGGCTCTTGCTTCAGTTCGCGGGTGGCTGGCTGTGCTCCATTCACG
>PVKH010003085.1:0-25640 GCA_004027955.1 Chaetophractus vellerosus | reverse complement strand
AAAGGATGTTGAGCAAATGGAGATAGTGAAAATAACTCTTTCGAGAATTGTGGCCATGAAGGAGAAGAAAGAATTAGGGCAATAGTTAGAAGGGGCAAGCTTTTAGACCACAAATAACTTCCCAAAGAACAAGACTGTCACAAAACTAGATTCAGTGGAGCTAATAGATACCTTTCATAGTCTTCTCGGAAGGCAGGCCAACAGCCAAATTGGCACATGGAGAGGGAGGCTCTCAACCAGAAAAAAAGGGAAGTATGTGGAAGCAACGGCCCAGGAATTTGGAGATCATTCTCACTATTTTAGTAAGTGGAAAAAGGCAAGGTGACATTCATTTTAATTAAATCTCCTTCTCTCTTCCCTCTCTTACATATTTCATTTAAGAAGAATCTCCAGGCTAGCAAAATAGGAATCTCACTTCAGAAGAAACACTAACTGTAGCACTCTTCTGTATTCATGCAGTCTTGATAGCCAATTCTCATTTGTCATGTTCTGCACAACTGCTTCTCTCTTGGCTTAATAAGTCACATTCATTGTAAATCTACAGAAAACAAATAGGCAAGTGGCAGGTAGTTCTAATTGAGATAAGGCCTTTTTTTAGATCCTTCAAAAACAATTTTGGGAATAGTTTCCAGAATTTTAAATAAGTATGCTGAGATCTAATTAAAGTTGAAACCCAAGAAAGCTAATTAAAAAATGCATTATTGCCCACTCAGTCTAAGAGGCAGTTTGAACTGAATCATCGGTGGAGCTACAGTTTTTCCTTGCTTGGTGTTCAATAAGAAACAGGTATATCATAAGTATGAATGTTTCGTATTCATTTGCAAAACGCAATATCTCAAGATAGTCAAAGCCATAACACTTCAAGAACTGTCCTTAACATTTTCTTCCTTGAAACAAAGCATATTTTCTTATGAGGAAATCACTTGTAAGATATTTGGCTTCAATATAGACCCAAACAATTTTCTCATCTGGAATATGCATGGGAAAGGTAAATTTATATGTGAAAAAAATATTTTTGAAAACTTCCAGTAAAGACTTACATTTTCTGAAAGGCATGGAAAAGATATAATTTGGTAGCATCAAGTAACTAATGACAAGACCCAACTGGTTAAAAATTGCCTACTCCTATCTGAAGGGGAAGTGATGAAATATTAGACCAAACATTATTAAATGTCCCTTGACAACATCTTTGAAAAAACTCTAAGTAATAATCGAGCCTCATTTTAAATTAAAGCCTAGCCCTGTGTCCCACGTCACTCTTACGCAGACATGGTAATGAAGGAGACTTGTGATGGCTCTGTGTATATTGCAGCACGGTTAGCTGGCTGGCCACCCTTATGATATAATCTCCTTCCACTGCAATTTAATTAAAACAGTAAAAGATCTGACCTTTGCTGGAGATTTTCTTTTCCAGGACACTAAAAATATCCCATAGAAACAATCTTTCAATACAATCTTTCAAGTACAGTCCTGTTTGTACTGGAGAAGAAGAAAAAGGAAATAAGAAACACAATAACCCATAAATTTAGCACAGGTTAGAATATGTTTAGTTGTCATGAAACCAGAGTCTCAGAACAGTATATAAGGAGGGTAAGAAATGGATTTAAACCACCTAATTGCATGAAATAATGAATGGCAGTCCCCCATCAAGTGCTCAGCATGTAATAAGGGCACAGTCACATTTGCCACCCCTCTTCCAGGTTTTATCCCTGCATCTATTTTGTTTTGGTTGCTACTTAAAGGATTCAGTGCCTTATTTATAGAAATATATTAAAGGCCTTCCTGTCCCCATTTCCCCAGAATTCTATGACTTCTATAATAAAATATTTTTTAATGAAGAAAGAGGTCCTCTTTCCTGATGTTAGCATGAGTTCACTACCCAGTCTGCTCTGATGATTGAGATGTTCCTGCCCGGTCATAGGACAAATACCATTCATCTTTGTAGCCATGGTGAGAGAGGAAATTTCCACCTTTTCACTGTGTGAATGTGGGCTTCTGCTTTGAACCACAATCTGATGGATGAGGAATGGAAGTACTGGAAACAAGTAGGGCATAGTTCAAGGAGAGATGGGCCCACTACGGGGAAGAAATCCTACTAATAAGTGGATAGGGAATGGTAGGCAGGCACAGGTGTGAGGGTCAGACAGAGCCAGGGTCAGCTACTTCACCACTCTGTAGTTACACTCTTAAGGAATACACTAATCACTTTTGAATCTCGGCTTTACCTATAAAATGGGAATGGTATTAGCTATTTTGCAGGCTTTTTACAATAATATGTATAACTTTATAATATCACCTGGCATATATTTTTTAATGTTTAATAATAAGTAGATGCTTATCAATAGTCAGGAAAATGAAAACAACCCTAAAGGAAAGGTGGATCATGATAGGAAGTCATAGATGCCCCCAATGAAAGGTAACAAGTTAAATTCTAATGGCCAAATTCATGTTGTCAGACAGCAAGTACACTTTAGTTAATAGAACATCATCAACTCTAAACTAAAATTAATCTCAAATGTACTTCAATTCATTCACTGTGCTTCCACGCGTTCTCAGCCCTTGCCAACACCTACATTTTTTGTCCTTTAACTACTGCCTCATCCCAACTGTGAATCTGGAAAACTGAAATGGCTGTAGGGCATGCATAAAGGTTGTGAGAGACTGTTTTAATTTATCCTTGTAGGGGCCGGCTGTAGCCCAATCGGTAGGGCGCCGGTTTACCACATAGGAGGCCCCGGGTTCGGTCCCTGGGGCCTCCTTCAGCGGGCAGACTGCCTTGAGAAGGCAAGCCACTGCAGGCAGGGCAAGCCGCTGCACAGTGAGCTGACTCGGCGGGTCGCTGCAGCAGGGGGAGACAAGCAGACACAGAAAAACGCAAAAATGAACACAGCCAGAACAAGCAGAAAGGGGGGGATATGTAATAAATAAATAAAAATAAATAAATAAATAAATAATTTATCCTTGTAGTCAGTGCTGATCTTCAGAATCTTTAACAGCCAGTATGAAACAAACAGCAACCAATCAGAATGGATGGTGTTTTAGTTTGCTAAAGGCTGCCAATGCAAAAATACCAGAAACTGGTTGGCTTTTATAATGGAAATCTATTAGGGTAAAATCTTACAGTTCCAAGGCTATGAAAGTGTTGAAATCAAGGCATCATCAGAGATGCTTTGTCTCACCATAGGTTAGCTGTTCCACTGATCCTAGGCTCCTGCCACATGGCAAGGTAAAAAGGCGGCCAATCTGTGCCTTCTTTCCAGACTCACTTTCTGCCTAAGCTCAACTGTGGGCAGTCAGTCATATGACTCGTCTCTCCTTGGACCTCATCTCCAGCTTTGGGCTGCTCTGCTAATCCCAAACTCTGGCCTCTCTCTCAGCCTCTCGGGGTTTCTCTTTCTGTGGCTGTAGGCGGTCTTGGCCTACTCTCCACATGGCAGGATAAAAATGGCAGCTCTCTTTCTCTGTGCTCCATTTATATAAGACTCCAGTAAAAGGATTAGGACCCACCCTGGGTCCTACAATCTAATCAAAGGCCCTTAACTGAAGTGATCTAATCAAACATGATCTAATCAAGTGCTCCCTTTACTGAATCTAACCAAAAGGTCTCAAGTAAAATAGGTTTACATGCACAGGAATGGGTTAGCATAAGAACATGATTTTCTGGGGTCCACAACAGACTCAAACCAGCACAGATGGTGACCACAGACAAGTGAAATAGCTGTGACAGTGTATGCTGGAAGAATAACAATCCTGCATATCTCCACAATGACTAGTGTTGAAACTTATTCATAGTAGGTGCTTGATTGATATTTATCTAATTGAATTCATACTGTATTAACCTGACCATGTCACAAAAATGAGGTTAATTTGAACCAAAGATTGAATTAGCAATGATCAGTCAAGAATTTATAAAAGAAGTATTTTTTAAAATTTTCCCATGAAGATTTTTCAGTTTTTGTGGGTCAACTTGAATATATATTATCTGACTTAAATTCAATCTTTCCTTATTTTTAAGAAAATTACATTTTGGCAACTTTAAATGATAAACTTATTTTTATTGATTATTAAAATTCCTTCCCTCATTCTGAAAAAAAGGGGGGATATGAAACATCTCTATCATGATTTACAGTTTTCAAAGTGCTTTAGCAGGACTTTTTTTGACAACGTTTCAAAGAGGAGAAGGAGGTTCAGAGAGGTTGGGTGACTTGCCAAATTCAGACAACCAGTGATGTGCGGAGTCAGGACTCACTACCAGTCATATACCTTGAAGCCCAGTGTCCTTTTCCTTAATACCATGCAGCCTCTTACAGCTGCTTAAGTGAACTCCACACTGGGCTTTATTTTGGGCAGAGCTGCATCCACCATCTTGAGCTCCAAGCCTCAGCACCCAGGACGACACCTGCGTACATGCATGCTTAGAGACTGTGAGGACTTCTGTCAGCCTTTTACAGCACCAGGGCCCTCTGGTTCCCAGGACAAGCTTGGGTTTCTCTGAGCCTACACCTCTCTATCGCTTGGTTATCAATACCAACGGTTGCACCCACCGTCACTACTGTCAAGTTTTGCCAACACACCCCAGTTGTCATTCTTAAGCACATCTTCAGCCCAGCTAATGATTTCATATGAATGGACCAGAGATGTTAGAAAAGTGAAAGCCATCACAATTTCAGTCGTGATGAAACACATACACTTTGCCCTTCTACATCTGTTTTTAAATCAAACACAAACTTTAATAATTATGTTCAGCAGAGGCATCTGGAAGATGTGTTGATACTACTTGGCAGCAGACACCAGCTGGGTTATTTACTCTGGAACAGATGGTAAATTGACATTAATTAATGATAAGGCTGGACTTTTCCACCACTCATGAGTCTCCATTTCTACAGGTAAGTTTACCTTTTTGGTGTGACTCAGTGCAGTGTGTTCTAACTTCCTCTTTCAGGACCCATATGGTTTTAAGAAGAAAAGATGAGAAATGTTTCTCTTTTATCAGAGACAAGCTAGAGTCCCCCAAGACACTCTGGGGTTGGGAATTGAGCTCCAAGGAGCTTGTGATATCACAGTAGAGCTGGTCACAGACCTAGGAATTTTCTAATTCTGTTCTGCCAATTAATGCTACCTTCTTCCCATAATTCTCTGTACTGTCCTTGAAATTCCTTGGAGGAACTCTTGCAAAGGACAACAGCCAAATGGGAGTAAATTATATTTTTAATAATAGCTTTACAAATATCCAATATCAAAATGGAGAGCTCTCCAGAAAGCGGAGGTTGAAATAAACAAGTTAGAGTTAATTCCTAATAGGGCCTTCTAACATTTCTTAAATTGAAACCTTTGACTAGATGCTTGGAGTAAGGAAATCAAGGGGAGAAAAGAGTGAATCTTCTTCTTTGTGTCACAGATTCTGCCTCAGTTTGAGGGAAAAGAGTCACAGTGTCACCAAGGATGGGTAGTGGGTCCACTTATGGCTAGAAAAGTGAGTGCTGGACAATACAAACACTCACAAGCCAATGTTGCCCAAGTTGACCAGTCAGATCATCAACTCCTCTGCCCTGGGGAAGAGAGAAGAACCCAGGAAGGGGGTAAACATTAGTGTCAAAAGAAAGATAATAAATGCCTACATGAGGTAATATGCAGGACTCCAGAGTGAAGAGCAGAGTTCCAGAAAGTTACTACCACCTCAATACTTCTCACTCATCTCCCTCATGCCTGAAATGCTATGAACAAAATCAGTTCCCCCATTTTATTTTTAAGCTAGTGAAATATACTATAGAGATTATCAAAGAGCAAATTTCATGCCTTAAAGAAGAGTGTAAGAGGAAGCGGATGTGGCTCAAGCAGTTGGGCACCTGCCTACCATATGGGAGGTCCTGGGTTTGGTTCCTGGTGCCTCCTAAAGAAGAAAAGCAAGACAGCAAGCTGATTTGATGGGCTGGAACAGCGAGCTGACACAACTAGATGGCGCAATGAGATGATGCAATGAGGTGATGCAATGAAGAGACACAATGAGGAAACACAATGAGAGACACAAGTAGGGAGTGGAGGTGGCACAAGCAATTGGGTGTCTCCCTCCCACTAGGAGGTCCTGAGTTTAGTTCCTGGTGCCTCCTAAAAAGCAGACGAGCATACAATGAACAGACACAGAGAACAGACAGCAAGAGCAAACAATGGGTGTGGTGGTGGTGGGGATAAATAAAATAAATCTTAAAAAAAAAAAAAGAGTAAGAAAGCAATGGGTGATCAAAGTGAGAAGTACAGGGAGATGTGAGAGAAGAGACATCCAAACCTAAGTTCAAAACTGGGACCTAGAAGAAAAAGGTATTTTTGCATTGGGCTAGCCTCATTAGTCAGGTAAGGCATAAAAGAATCTCCTTTGTAGTAATCTTACCAACTGTTTAACTTCCTCATTCCATAACCAAAAGGGAGGGTAGCCACCTTGCTCCATGAAGGAAGGGAGAGAACATGCAGAGAATGCATCTTTTCTTAATTTCACCCCCACTCAAAGGCTCTTCTTTATGTACTTAAAATAGATCACTCATGACTGATAGAAGCATCTTCATTTATGAACCCATCTTACCAGTCACTGGATATATACAAAAGAAAAGCATGCCTTAACTAAAAATAAATAGTTCCTTTTGACTTCTTATTTTTCCTCTGATTTTGCCTAGAATCAGCTACAGAAGTTAAATAGGTGGTTCCCAGGGCCATGGCAGAGTACCTCAAGGGAAGCTGAAAATAAAGAAGATTGTTTTGATGAATGTGTGCTGGGTCAGGACAGAGATATAAAAGCCACACTAGAGAAGGGTAATATCTCCAAAGATAAGGAGAGAGCTAATTAAAGGTACTGCCTTATCTAAAGTCAGAAGTGGGGAAGGATTGAGAACTAAAGGAAGTTTAGGGTCCTACAACAGCAATGTACAGTCCCAAGAGAACAGTCAGGGGAAGGAGCATGTCTGTCCTACACACTGGAGCTCTCTGTCCAGTACAGCAGACACCCACACTTCCGAGAGAAAGGAGGCTCATCTGTGAATTCCCAAACCCAGGATCAGTTGCCATCTGCCATTGCAGACTCCTGAGAGGTATTTACTATCAGAGCACACTCTGGATAAAGAAAGAGCATATTACCAGGTAGGGTTTGGGCCTTAAATCCATGTATGATTGTCTATCAAGCTATGTGTGGGCCTAGACAGTTAGAATATTTTAAATTGTGTTCCTTAAAACCCTAAGGTTCCTTAGAGTTATCTCATTGATTACCTCAAGGCATCCCAGGGAAGTTGAACAGGCAGAGCTTACCCCTCCACCCATCTCCCACCTTATACCACATCACCATTTCCAACTGCACTTTTCGTATTTTTTATTTTATTTGTGCTTTTTTGGTTATAATTTCTTGGTAACTGTACTTTTATTTGTATGCTACACTTGGGTTCTATGTAGGATATCTTTGGGGACAAATTCTGCCACTAAATGTATGAAAACTCACTAGCATAAATAAAACAAACCCTAAGAACCTGCTGCTTGGATTCTTCTCCATGGTCTATATCCTGGTTCCCAGGTGGCCTCCTCTGAGAAGTCCCAGGTATACTGTCATACCTATGCCAGGGACATCTAAGAGACAGAAAAGAGGAGCACAAGCTCAAATGTGGTGGCTTGGAGTTATGTACTCCAGAAAAACATGTTTTTAATTTTAATTCCTCTCTATAGGAGTGAACTCATTGTAATAAGACCTTTTGATGAGGTTTCTTCAGTTAAGGCATAGCTCACCTGAATCAGGATAGGTCTTTCCCTATTACTGGAGGTCTTAAAGAGAAGGCCCAAGAGAGGGAAGCCATGAGAAAGACAGAAGCTGGAAGTCATGGGACTTAGAAGAGAAAAATTGCTGGCATGTGCATTGCCATATGACAGAAAAGCCAAGAACCAAGGATCTCTGGCAGCCAGCCCCAGAATGCTACAGCCTTAGAGGAGAAAGCATCACCTTGTTGATGCCTCAGTTTTGGACTTTTCCTAAGCTCAAAACCATGAACCAAGCAATTCCTACTGTCTTAAGACAACCCACACTATGAAATTAATTTCAGAAAGAAGGCAATCAAAAATTGGGCAAGCTATGCACAGGGAAGAAGTTTTTAACTTCTTGACACTTTCTAACTATGACCCACCTGTGGATCTCAACTAGGTACTGCCCCACCACAAAGGCATTGAAAAGTAAATAAGGGTGCTTTTATTTACCTTTGTAAATAAAAAGTAAATAAATCATTGTGGCATATCATTGTAATTTGGGGTGTCAGGGCCAGGAATTTAAACATCCTTTAATATGTGGGACAGTTCTGTATATGGAGATTGGACCTGCCTCCCAACTGCTGCAATGTCAAAATCACACTTGTTAAAAAATACTGCAGAGCCATGGTCCATTCTCCATGTAGTAAATACATGGAAAAAGTTACTGGGACTCTCCCTAGAGGTTAGAGAATGCAGATATCTAAATATAATGCATATAAATGGGTGCAACATACTGACATAGCATAGTGGCATTCAAAATAAAATTACCATTTCCTAATTCTCATATTTTCTGAGTATCATTTAGATTCCCAAGTGGATTTTCTGATGTCCTATTGTAAATTAATACATTAGCCATCCGCTTATTTGACATTGATCTCTCATGAGCTTGGGCTAAGTTGAGTCAGTCCATGAAACAGATCTATCCTCAGACACTAATTGTATCAGGCTTCAGAGCCTGTAGAACAAAGGGCATCTAGACCAGGGACAACCAACCAACTACATTTAAGCTACTTCGGGGAGCTCTGGGTAGCTTGCTGACCTCTCCTGATAACACCCATGCCTTAACTTGAATCTTCATTCAAATTATAACACAAACAATTATTTCTCTTGAAAAAAAGTACTTAGATAAGAACAGATTCAAAATTTAATTCTGAATACATGCTTTTAATTCATTTAAAAGCATGTGAATGAAACTCAATTTATATTCTGTAATCACTATGAATGAGGATGGCATCAGGAAATGGCACCAATCCCATAATGTCAAGCAGAGGATTAACAGAGGGGTGTATTACATTATACATTAGGGACAAAAAAAAATCCAAGGATTTTTTTTATTTGCCATTTTTTAAGTTTATTTCTGAGTTGCAAAGATTATTTCCCCTTCCCCATGTTTTCAGAATTTCCTGTATTCCCCCATTCGATCTTGGCTGCCACAACCAGACAGACAGAAAATATGAGGACCTTTATTTTCTTGCATCTGTAGTGGAAACCTTAGCAGGAGACATTAACTGCTCCAGGTCTGTCAGAGATGCATTAAAAGATTTTTAAGTAATAATTTTCTCTAGCATCCCACTAACCATTAATAATCTCCTCCCCTTGCATTTACGTAATGTTACCCATGGGAATTTTGTACAATATGACTAACTCATAAAATTTTAATAGAATTGGACACATGGCTAAAAATATCACCTGTTATAGCAATTATTAAACAACTTTATGCTTCAGGGCAGAACCAAGTGTGGTTAGGAAAAACAATCCTTTATAGAAAAGTGATTTGTTTTCTAATTTAATGTGTTATGGTGAAGATTATCCTTACCTCAGTAGTGTAATCCAGTGTTGAAGTGAGTACAAAAGACCTAGAGGATTTCAGTCCCTTTTCCAGGGGATTCAATGTTCTGTGACAAATAAAACTCAGGTATTTCTTCTTGAATGGTAAGAAGTCACCTCCAGGGAAGCGGATGTGGCTCAAGTGATTGAATTTCCGCCTACCACATGGGAGGTCCCTGGTTCAGTTCCCGGTGCATCCTAAAGAAGGCAGCAAGCTGGTGTGATGGGCAGGCACAGCATGCTGACACAACAAGATGACACAACAAGGGACACAAGAAGAAAAACACAATGAGAGACACAGCAAAGCAGGGAATGGAGGTGGCTCAAGCAATTAGGCACCTCCCTCCCATATCAGGGGTTCTGTTCCCAGTGACTCCTAAAAAAGAAACAAGGAAGATGAACAGACACAGCAAGTGCAAACAATGAGGGGGTGGGGAAAAATAAATAAATAAATCTTTTTTTAAAAGTCACCTCCTGTATTTAATAAACTCTAGAAAAAAAAATTCACAGTCAAAAATGAGTATTTGAAAAATGTATATACAGTGAAACTTTACCACTCCCATTTTCTTATTTCTGTCTCATCCTACAATTTATTTATGATGTGAAAAAAGTGCAAGAGCAAAAAATAATAAAAGTCTATTTTCTTTAATCTTTTTTTTTTGTTACACATCCTCCCCCCCCTTTCTGCTTGTTCTTGCTGTGTTCATTCTCACGTTCTTCTGTGTCTGCTTTGTCTCCCCCCGTTGCGGCGATGCGCTGAGTCAGCTCACTGGTGAGCGGGGGCCTTGCCCATTCGTGGGCAGCTTGCCCCATTTGCGGGCGGCTCTGCTCTGCTCGTGGGTGACTTGCCCTGCCCGTGGCAGCTTTGCTCTGCCCGTGGCGGCTTTTTGCCCTGCCCACAGTGGCTCTGCCCTGCCCACAACAGTGTCTTGCCCTCTCAAGGCGGTCTGCCCCACTCGGAGAGGACCCCGGGAACCGAACCCGGGTGAACCGGCGCCCTATCTACTGGGCTACAGTTGGTCCCCAAAAATCTATTAATTAACGCCTTTTTTGAGGGCTTGATGTTATCAAGTGAGTTTGCCAGATCCTTTACATATGACAGTGCTGGATGAGATATAATACATTTTTCAGTCCAGAGAAACTTCCAGAGAGTTGTATCTCAATGGAGGCAGCGGGTCCTTTGGAGTTCATTTTCTTTGTTTTAGGAGACTTGGGTTCCTGGATTTTCAGAGTTATGCAAATTCACAGTGAGTAAGAGGTAACCATCATCTTGGGAGAAGGAAGTAGCAGGACCATCCATGACCTGACAAAAGCGGTCCCTACTTATGTTCCTATAACTAGGGAAAGTTGAGTAAATTTACTTAGAGGAATAAGAACAAGACTCTAAACTCTCTCCTTTGAGGTTCAACTCTATTAAAACTTCTACAATGAATGGAAATGGCATAAACTGGGAATATTGGGTAGGAAAAGGCACTTGGCTTTAAGGAAAAGAGCATCAAATGGCAGCCTGGGTTAAAAATCAGACCTGGCCACAAGTGTATAGAGGTCTTTCTTTGGATAGCTGAACATGGGTCATGTAAACTAAAGGGGTTTTGCAGGAATTCCAAGTATTAATTATTGGGCACTTCTGTGGACTGAGATGTCAAGAGCATCCCTATGGCAGAAGCCAATATAATGGATTGTGTGAGACTGATTGTTGGCAGAAACTGTGGCAGAAATTAGAAGAAATGGCAGCTGGGAAATGAGGCTTCCTCTACATCTCTCTCAGACTTTCCAGTTCTCTCTCAGTCTAGCATTAGGATTGAGTAAGAAAATGAGAGGCTTTGAGAGGATAGGATCAAACTCTTGTATTGCCTTTGCAAATGTAGATCTGGGTTTGGACAGAGACTCATAGACACAACTATTTTCTGTTCTGCTTCTCAAGCCAGATGGAGGCAGACTTGATGGTGCCTTGGGAGTAGCCTGGTTAGGCTCTTCTGAGGTCAAGGCCCTCGTCTTTTAAGAATAAGGATGCACCAAGGTTGCCATTTATAAGTGTGCAAATTGGGTGCTGCATGCCCTAAAGACTGACATTCTCAACTACAAAAGGTTTGGTTCCCCTGGTGCTGCAGATTTACTACATTTGCCAAATTATATGAAATAATGAAACTTTTAAACCATAATGAGGAGAGGACATGATGCCAGTGTCTCCTGGAATGTACATCTGGTTTGTTTGTTTATTTGTTTGTTTTATTTTGTTATTCTTTTAGTTGTTTTTTTATGCACATTGTTTAAGGCAATGTGAGCATGTATGAGTCACACTGGTAGTAGATGAGATGTAAAATTCCATTTACATGCTTCCCTTCTCACTACCTGGCCTTCCCAGCCTGCCCATCCCCGTTTCTATCCTGATACTATCAGTAACAAAATTGTATTGGGGATATGGCCCTATATACTTGCTGGCTTTGAAGATACAACTTAGATAATAGGTCCAGGCAGCCTCCTGGAGATGCCTCCCTCTCTTCACACAGCTGGACTTTAAAGTGGCCTTCTTATCACATAGAGACAGAGATAATTAAACTGGCTGTGGCTTATTAGTGTCACTTAGTTTAGAAACAAACTAGATAGACTCTGGATAAGAGAGATCTACTTTTCTGAGATGGACTTGAACTCTCGAGGTTATTTCTATGTCACTTTAGCTAGTAATGAAAAGGAAAATGCAACTGTAGATATGGCTTCATAAAAGATGATATCTGGGCATCTGTGCTCTTTGGGTGCTTTAGACTTCTACAAAGCAGACCTGCATCTTCACCGAGCCTACCACTGGCAAAGGCTCAGTAAATATCACCAACTACTAATACTCCCCCTGCAATGGCTTCCCACTGCTCTTGGAAAACAGCTCAAAACACCTAACATCCTCTCTTATGACCTGCCTTATCTGGTCCCACTTATCTTTCCAGCCTTCTTTCTTCCCACTATCCTACCTGCTATACATAAAGAATGTAACAGGTCATTCCCCAAATGAGCCAAATATTCAATATATCACAATCAAAAGTTCAGTAGGTACCCCTAAAATTATTGTGTAACATCTATGTAATCGATGTATCTTTAAAAAAATAAAAAGAAAAGAAAAGAAAAAAGAAATACATACATAAGATGCTTAAAATTAAAAAAAAATTCAGTAGGGGTGTGTGTGTGTAAATTGACATGCTGATTTCAAAATGCATGTGAAATACAAAAGGCCAGGAAAAGTAAGTCCGAGTCAGTCTTGAAGAAGAAGAGTAAAGCTGTAGCCGTTGTTCTACCCCTATTAAAGTTTATTATAAAGCTATATCAACAGTGTTTTGATATTAGCATCGGAATATGCAAATAGGCCAGTGGAATATAAATAGGGAGTCAAAAAACACACCCACACATATATGGATACAAATTTATGAGAAAACTCATGCTGTAGTGCAGTGGGTAAAGACAGTCATTACATCAAATGATACTTAGCTATTTTATATCCACATAGAAGAAATGAATATTGCATATCTCATACTATGCACAAAAATAAACTCCAGATGAATTGTAGATTTAAATGTAAAGTGTAAAAGAATAAAACTTATAGAGGAAAACATAGGAAATTATTTGAGGGAAAACAAATATATTAGGATGCAAAGGTACCAAATATTTAATTAAAAAACACTTTAGTTTATCAAAGTACACCATTAAGATGGTGACAAGGCAAGCCATTGGATGGGAGACAATACTTGCAATGCAAATATCTGGCAGAAAACTCACATATATCAAGAATATATAACTCCCGTAATTTAATAAGACAAAGACACAAATCAATAGAAATATAGATAGGCTACTCAGAGGCACTTCACAAAAGAGAACATGCATGTGGCTAATAAAAACACATGGAAAGTTACTCAACCTTATTTGTCTTCAGAAACAAGTAAATTAAAACTACAATGCAATATCACTGCATGGAGTGACTAAAGTTAAAAAGCCTGGCAATACCACATTTTTGTTAGAAAGTGGCACAACTCAAATTTTTATATACCATGGGTGAGAGTATAAGTAGAAATAACCATTTTGGAAAACTGGCAGTATTTGCTTAAATTGATTGTATGCAAAACCTGTAACATAATAATTCTATTCCTAGCTATATCTGTGACAAGAATATGTATATAGGAATACATGGATAGGAATGTTCATAGTAGCAGCATTTGCAAAAGCCCTAAATTGAAAACCATGTCTATCAACAGTAGAATGGATAAATAAATAGTGGTATATTCATACAATAGAACATTCTACACAATGAATATGATTTTACTAACACTACACGAAACAAAGTAGATGACTCTCACAATGTTGAAAGAAAGAAGCCAAACACAAGAGTCATACAATACAATTTGATCGTTTACATAAAGCTCTAAAACATACAAAACATATCAGAACAAAGTCAATGTAATACCTCCAGAGGGGATAGTAACTGGAAGGAGGCACAGGGCAGGAGTCTTGGATGCTGGCAGTATTTTGCCTCTTGTCTTGGGTGTTGGATACACATGTATGTACAATTTATTAGCAACTGTTGAAGTATGCAGTTATAATCAGTGTGCTTTCCTTATATATGTAATGCAAGTATTTTTAAAAATGACATTTTTTTAAAAGCATGATTGAAAGGGATCTTCAAAGCTGCCACTCACTCTTTTGAGGAAGTTTTGACTTTCTGAAAGCTCAGCTAACATAAGCTGCAGGGCAGTCCTGATTAGTAGAAAAAAATACAGAAATCCATGGAGGGTCAGGATACATGAGATTTCATTATATTATTCTCTCTAATTTTGTATATGTTTTAAATTTTCCATAATAAAAGCATTGTTCCTAGAAATCTATGGAATATAGAGACTACCCAAATGAACCTGATTTATACCCAGGTCAAAACAGCAATCACTGGTGTCTCTTTCTACCCTATCTAGCATGTTTTTCCCCTAAGGAAACATTGTCAGCAAAGCTTTTGTTGTCACATTGGAAAGCTCTCCTCCTAGTCACCTGAATCTTTGGTGAGTTTTCCCTGGTGTGTCGTTCTGTTTATGTCCACTTGGAAATGAAGATGTTCACTATTTCCTCTTGCTAAAGACTCCTACCAGGCAATTACATTCTCTTCCATCCCATTGTCATCGCCTAATGAATGACTGAATGACAAAAATAAACTTCAATGGAGATTGTTCAAGTAAGCAGAGAAAACTAAAGAATATGAGCCGAGAAGAGAAGACTACTAGATGTCAGGCTAATGAGAGGCCCCATGCCAAATCAACTGAAAAGGAAATGATTAATTACGGGAGTGTAGCAATAGAGATGCCCCCAAGTGTTTCAGTGAAGTACATTGACGCAGATTAGAGTCCAAAATAACAGGACAATTGATTTGGGAGTGGGGAAAGCATTATTTTTAAAATTTAGATGTCACATAAAATGGTTCTATTTTTAACATAAAAATACAATCTTGTTAATCAAGAAATGGTTTAAAAGATCAATAAAGTAAAGCTACAGATGAAAGCTACAAATAATTTTGTTTTCTATACATCAAAATATTCTTCCTAAATTAGAATAAAAACGGGCTTTACAGAACTGAGATACTTTTTTTAAACCATGGAGAAAATAGTTGCCACTCAGAGAGTCACAGATCCCTATGTGTAAAAATACCTTACTTTAAATTACCATTTTTATATATAGTTCATAACATTTTTATACTATTTTCACTTCTCTGTAGGGTTGGACTTTTATTCTTTTGTTTCCTCCTCATCAACCAGGATGAAGTACTCTGTCCTTCTACGTATGAAGAACAGTGAAGATTTCCATTGCCCTACAATCTAATTCTAACCCCTGTCTTGCCTCTTCACCAGAGGGAGAATGAGAGAAAAAGGCTGAATTTCCTCACTAACAATTTTACAACTCTCCAGTTGGAAACTGAGCAAGTGAAAAATTGAACCCTCAAACGTAGCTCAGTCCCTTGGAAATGCTAAACCAGTATGTATCCCCACCAACCTCAAGCATCAGGCTGAGCGTCCTATGAAACTCTGGGCTTGAAACGCAGCAGGGAGGAGGTGTTACGTGAGAAGTAGCAGAGTCCGTGTTTCTTTGCAATGAGGAAATCCATTGAAATTAACTTTCCCAAGAAAAGAGTCAAGATATTAAACATGCCTCCTGTCAATCTTCAGCAGAGTCTGAACTGCTAAGCACTCATAGCACAGAGGTAGAGGACAGAGAGGAATTAGGGATAGTCCCGCAGCAGCAAGGTCACACAAACAGAGCCTGAGCCATTGACAAGATAATAAGAAATGAGCTGTAGGATGTCTTCGGGGCTTTTGAACTCCCTCATAGCAATACAGTGTGATAAAATTATGTACAGAAAGCCCTGGGGATCCCTCAGAGCCAAAAACACCCCATACCCTACTTTTTCTATGAACGTCCTTGAGTTTCCTCTTGATATCTATTGAAATTTGAAATCCCTCACCAAAGTGGCTGACCCAGATAGCCAATCAAGTCCTGAGTTCATTACGTTTGACTCAATACAAAATAAAGCCCACCTGCCCTAAACCATCCCCTAAAAAATGGACAAACTCCTGTCCAACCAATAGAAGCAAAACTAACTTCCTTTCTTTTTTGAGGGGGAGGGTGAGGTACCAGGGATTGAACCCAAGACCTCGTATATGGGAAGCAGGCACTAAACCACTTAAGCTACAACTGCTCCCCCTAACTTCCTTTCTATGTCTATAAAAATTGCCATCCCTAGAAGCTGCTGGAAGCTACTCCCATTTTTGCAAATGATCTGGCTTCCTTGATGCAGCAAAATTTTGGTGTCCCAAATAACATGCTGTAATCTGCAAACTCAACTCTGATTTGTCTTTTAACAAGCACAAGGGTAAAAATAATTTGTGGCAAGTAATTTTCAGGATGTATTAGGACTCCTTCTTATCCAAAACTTGGAAAATATCCAGAATTAAAAAGGAAATTTAAGTAATCACATGATCAGAGGCTAGGATTCATTTTTCTTCAAATGATAGTAAGGATCCCATTATAAGGACATAGTGGCAAGGAGAGCATGGAACAACAAGGAGAGCAGAATCAGAACAGATAAATGGACTTCTTGACTATGCATGCTAAATCTTTTGAGTCAATTTCTTGGGGTGGAAGGATTGTGTAAATTAATATGAAAATGAACATCAAGTCCTTTATAGATATTATGATTTTCTTCATATAATTTTAACTGTAAATAATATGTCTATGTGTAGTGTAACTCTATAGTGGATGCTCACACATTCGAAGCTATTTTGTTTTAGTCTTATAAGTAGAAGAATATTTGACTGTAATTGTCATAAAGAGTAGGTGGTTCCAGAACTGGTGTCATCAATAACCCAGGTTCTTTCTACCTTTCTGCTCCTTTCCTCAGCATATTGATTTTTCATCTTCAAGCTTTTTCCCTTATGTGGTCACAGTATGACGGTCTCAGCTTCAGGCACCACTTCTGTATACAATTCCATCCCCAAACAGGCAAGACCAGTTTCTCCTCATGTGTCTCTTTTTATTAAGAGAGAGAAACTTTTCTAAGAAACTGCCAGGAGACTTTGTCTTATATTTCATTGGTCAGAACAAAGTTGTATGCTAAAATCTAACACTAATCAACAGCAAAGGGAAAGGGGTTACAATATCTGGTCTAGACTACTCATGATTTGTCCCCTGAGCTGAGCCAACTTCCTCAAAGGCAGTGACTCCTCATATCTGGATGAAACTGGGTTTCTCTTAACATGGGAGAAGGGAGGAGTAGTTATGGGGATGGCAACAAACCAATCTGCCACAAGTACCTTGGTAAAGTTCAAGTTAAGGAAACTATCAAGTGTTACTACAGGTATATATTGAGACTAGGTAGATGAACATTACCTATGGCCATGGTGACCCTGTTTCCTAGAATGGGCGAACCAATACATGGTGGAATGCAAACAAATCTTTTCTAGTAGCTGCTGTGTTCTAGTCACTTTTCTAGTGATAAGATACAAAGATGAAGCCAGTTTCAGCCCTTAAAGAACTCACAATCTAATAGAGTCTTGAAGTGTAGTCAAGATTTTGGTCAACAAGAAATCAAGGTGGTAAGATAGTTCACTTTAAAAAAAAAATGCACAAAATATTATCCCTATGCTCAGGGAATATATATTCCCATGTGACAGAAAAGTCAAGGAACCCCAAAGACTGCCAGCCAACCAGAAGATAGCTATCCTAGGAGGAAGCAAGTCTGCTGGCCTCTGAAACTGAGAGCAAATAAATTCCATTTGTTTAAGCAACCCATTACATGGTGCTTTATTTTCCTAGGCTACTGAAGCAAATACCATGAAATGGTTCAGGTTAAACAATGGGAATTTATTTGCTCATGGTTTGGGACTGGGGGAAAGTCCAAATTAAGGCATCATCAAAGCAATGCTTTCTTCCCAAAAACTGTGGCATTCTGGGTCTGGAGACACATGGTGACTCTCCTGGTCTCTCCATTCTTTTCTGGGTTGTGTTGAATTTCAGCTTTTTGCTTCCATGGCTTTCTTTCTGACTCTGTCCAAGTTTCATTCCACTTATTAAGGACTCCAGTTATAGGATTAATACCCATACTGATTGAGGTGAGGCACACCTTAACTGAACTAACCTCATCAAAAGGTCCTATTTAGAATGGGTTCACACCCACAGGAATGGATTGAATTTAAGAACATGTTTTCCTGGGGTACATACAACTTCAAGCCACCACATATGGTAATTGTTTTAGCAGCCAGGAAGTCAAAACAGTGCTTTCCATTTCTGTAGGGTAGATTACAAAGAGGGAGATTTGGGGTCTTTTTGTTTAAAAAAAAAAAAAGAAAAGCTAGTTCTTGCGTGCCTTCTCAAAATGCTGTTGTAATTTACATTCCCACAAGCAATATATTGAAGGGTCTGTTTCCTGCCTTCTGAGTTCTATCACACCTTCTAATTTTTGTCAGCCTGAAATATAAAAAGTGGTATCTCATTGTTTTGGTTTTCATTGCCCTAATTACCTATGGTACGGAACATTTTCATATTTTGATTGTCATTTACATGTCCTCATCTGTGGATAGTCTGTTTGTATCAATTGTGTCAGAAGTACTTGTTTACAATGTATTATTTTATGTGAGATGGAGGTGAAGGGGGATAGCCAGCATGAATCTTCTTTGGTCAGAATTATTAGAGATTTTGAGGACATTGAAGTTGAGGCAGGTTAGTTAGGGAAACAAGATGAGCTGCAACATGGCTGACAGGCAACATGGCCAACAGGCCTCACTGAGACCTTAAGTTTAACCTTGAAGTCCCAGTTTCTCTTTCCAGAACTTTCCTTG
The DNA here is from genome assembly GCA_004027955.1 of Chaetophractus vellerosus. Taxonomy (NCBI): domain Eukaryota; kingdom Metazoa; phylum Chordata; class Mammalia; order Cingulata; family Chlamyphoridae; genus Chaetophractus; species Chaetophractus vellerosus. Next base: position 6,690 of record PVKH010003085.1, on the reverse strand, counting down.
CCTCAGATATTCCAAAAAGCCCTCACCATTGACCGCCGCCTTGCTAATGCTAGGGCCCATCCCCTTAGCATTAGCAAGAGGGAGGAATAATTAACAGTTTAAAGGTAACCACCACACAAGGCAGATCATGCTCTCTCTGCCTAGAAGAGCCTGCATCAAATCTTGGTGTGTATTTCTGTCTTTCTCTCCCATTTCTCAGCAAGCTCTGTTCTTTCCTTCATTTCCCAAATAAATTCTCTTTACTGGCCTAACTAAACTGGCATGTTCGTAAATTCATTTATGCAGCATAGCTAAGACCCTAGAGGAATCCAATACTTCCCTGTCTTCATTTGGTGAGCCAGCGAGGAGAAAGATAAGTGAGTGGTGCTCCCTGACTTCCGCCAGAGACTGGTGAGTTTTAAGGCCTGTCTGTGCCCTCTTTTGGTTCTGCTGTTTTAAAGGGAGTTAATGGCAGTTGGGTTCCTGGATAAGCTCCCAAAGGACATAAACTCGGTCTGCCCAGACTTCCGGCTCCCTCTCTGAAGGTGGTAGATCCAAGGAAGTTCTGGGTGGCAGGTGAACCTGCCCTTGAGACATGACTGGGCACATGGCCTAAGTCAAGCAGGATTCCACTGAGAGTTTACCAGACCCTCTCTAAGTTCAGAATGGCTATCACCTGTCGTATTGTTTCCTTAGATCACTAATTAACTCCTTTTAATTAAAAGTGCCTTCAATCATCCAACTACTGCTGTCCTCATTTTGGGTCTGTGAGATGCTTTAGAACATCTTAGAAACTGAAAATGTATTTCTTAGGGAGGCATAAGCCCCACCCTCAGCAATGCCCTGAGGCTTTGCTCCTTCTCCACTCTGGAGAGGTTGGGAGATTGTCTGGGGGAACGGGAGTCCCTGAGGTGTTTGCCAGCAAGTCACAGGACTGTAGTCTCTAGTTTTTTATGGGCTTTGAATGTCAGGTTTAATTGAGGAACTTGGCCCCTAGGAGCGGCTATGAGGTGAGCTCATGCATAGCCAGCTTCTAAGACCACTGCAGAGTAGGCAAAAGAAAGGTCCCTAGCCAGCCCCTTTCCTAATGGGAAAGCCTGGCTTGAGGGCTAAGTTCTGGGAACTGGACCCAGATGCCCCCAAGACCTCTAAGGCTCTGGGGACACCCAGAGACAAAACTCCTGATCCCTGGAATGTGGAACAGTGAACAGGGCTCCCTGATTTCCAGGATGTTGGCTCAGCAAGCAATCTGTTCGATCAAATCTAGCAGTGGGACACCTCCAGACTGACAAGTATCCTCCCCTAGAATAATGAGTGGCTCTTAAATTGGGACAACTTGTCTAGTCTAATCTTTTCCTGCCACACCACGTGGACACAGTATGGCTGAGAGTGGGCTCTGTATGGGACCCTGAATTCCAGTTGAAACTGTTTAAGAAAGGAGAGACAGATGGATCTGAGGGCCAGAGACCACGTGGTTATATTTCCTTTAAAAAGGAGTTCTTAACAGAGGGTCCATAAAACAAAAAGGTTAATAACCAATGCCTTAATGGCATAAGGAAATGCACTCTAATTATAAACCTCTCCCCTGAACAATAAGGAACCTCCTCCTGTGCCATCAATTGCGATTAAAAGGTTCCTGGCTTTCCTTATTTCCTTGTAACACTCCAATCCTTCCAGCAAGAAAGGCCTGCAGGGTTTTACTCCTTGTGGGAAGTAACTAATGGGATACAGCCTCCAGAGTAGCATCAATTTGTGTCTCATCAGGAGCAGGGCTTCTCTAGAGCCCTTAGCTCTGCACCTAGCAGCTGCCCAGGGAATTTCCTGGAGAAACGGAGCTGGAAGGTCCTGCATGAAGTTTTTGCAATGGATAGACACTAGGAGCTTTGCGTCCAGGTGATTCTAAAGTCAAGTCTTTCCCTAAGCAAAGCTAAGAGCATAAAACTCTCTCTTCTGTTCTAATCTGTGCTTGCTTTAACTTTGTCAGTCTCCTCATGCCTAGGCACTTGTAAATCAGATTTGGGGTTCACCTGTTACAAATTGGATAACAGTGAAAGGTAAATATTAAAAAATGAATATTTAAATGTCAATACTATCTTGCAGTTGAATTTGATGTATAAAAGAAACCACAAATAGAATTAATTCAATTGTGGGGAAAGCAGAAATACTTAGCAAAGTTGTTACTAATAAAATTGTTTTAGTTGCTTAGTTAATGAACAGAAGTGCTCAAATTTTTTTAAGTGAAAACTTACTAGAAACTGTAACTAAGAGTTAAGGTCATTATATAGATGCCTTTATATTATAAAACAGCAGAAGGATAATATCTGAAATTATTATAACTGGGTGGATGTAGCCTAGACTTCAGCTATTGTCATGGTAATTATAACCTGAGATTGCCTTTGTTTATGGTTACTTCAGTTTTATTCTCACCCTTTGCCTTTGCTTATGGTTATTTCATGACAACTTCTGCCCCTTATGGCACAGGGGAAAGCAAACTTGAGACACCCCTGTCTCCTGTCCTTCCAGTGGTGCCAATAATCCTCCTTTCTCCCGTGACTCCGAGTGTGGACTAAATTGCTGCCTGGTAGAATTCTCAACCCTCGAGGTTGAACACCCACGCTTCCAGTCCAGCAACCTCCAGAGTCTTGTCATCTCTGAGGACTGGGGAGGGAGGCCTCCCACCTCCGAATGTTGGGATTCCTAAAAGCAGCAGTTCATGAAAGAAAACAGTTTCCCTGAGGCTTCAATGACCTCAGTGAGTACATACTGGAATTAGCCTTGCCCATCCAAGGTCTGCCGAAGACAAAATGGGAAATAAACAAAGCTCTGAAGTAAAGGAAAATGTTGTAAAACTGCATTGGGGACATTTTGGTTATAAGCCAATAATTAATAGCTACAAAATTCTTGTGCAAAACTGCATGGTCACAGTGCAAATTAGATTAATTAGAAATAGCCTTCAAAGAAATCTTTTAAATGTTATTTTACAGTTAAACTTATTTTGTAAAAGGATGAAAGTTTTAAGTAACTTTAGTAAGTTCTGTTTCTGTGTCTAACTCTGTGTCTGGCTATTCACTCAGTGTATATCTTCATGCATCTTATGGTAATATTAAATCAACATATAAATCTTAAAAGAGCTCTATTCAAATTGTTAAAAATTAAATATGCAGTTATATACATAAATGAATATTCCTAGAGCCCAAATTAGGCTAAGTAGGATGGAAAGGTCATATAGAAATCTAAATATAGAAATTATTGGGAAAGGGAAAAGGATTTTCCTGAGCTCTATGGCCTACCCAGCCCCAAAACCTTCTCTTTGCAAGAGCTCTGAGGAAGGGGCTAGATGTGACAGATTAAAACTCTTTTAGGCTGGGGAATTAAGAATCATAGTTTGTCATATAATTTCCCAATGTAAATCTTTAAAAAACTTGAAGTAAGGGTGGTTAATAATTCTATTACCAAATTTCAGTAAGTAAAAGAAAAGTTCTTAAAAGCTATGGAAAGATCTTTTCCAAATTATGATTAAAACAAATTAAACAATTGTAATATATTCCAGAACCTAGCAGTCAGTACACTTTAAAGATTATTCACAGTTTTAGAATTGTATTAAAGAAAAGAGGTTTTAAACCTCCTCCAGTAAAGGAAAGAAAAAGAACATTCCTTACATAAACTATAATGGTTTCAATTTTATTTAGCTTGGGTGTTATCTCCCTAGGTTTACAGAATACCAAGTAAATAAATTAACATATGTATTAAATCTTTAAAATGATCAAGTTTTAAAGTTCATGTTTAATGAAATTAAGCTAAAGAAGGAAATACCCTCTTTGAAATGGATAAAGTCAATTTCATTGGTTGCTAATTATAATTTAATAAGCTTATTTTAAGGTAAAGTAACCAGTCTATTTGGTTATGGTTAATTATAAGAAATTTGTAAAAGCATCTTCTAAATTAAAGCATTTAAATGGCTAATTCCAGAAAACCATTTATTGGAAACCTAATTGATATTAATACCAAAAAGTAACTTCATGACAGGGAAACCTGTCAGAGGCCACCTCAATCTGCATGTTAAAGTGGTGTTAAGGAAAGATAATCTTAATTCCATTGGGAATCTTCAGTTTTCATAAAATAATAGAGAAAGTAATTTTTCCTGTACTGCTAAAGTAAAATACCTGTTAATTAAAAAGCAAAGTACTAAAGTAGTTAAGTTCATTTGATACGTTATAAACTGCATTGAAAGTGTTTAGAAAGTGTATAAAAATCTAAAGAAATACATTTCAGTGTTGTCAAACTCTCTTGTATATTCAAACCAGGCCTTCAATACACTGCATTTTGCCTCTCCATTTGAATTATTCGCTAGGTGGGTCACTGACCCCTAAAAAAATAGAAGTCTCTACTACATCTCTCGTTGTGCTCCTGAAGTGGATGGAGACTACGTTGCAGTTCAGACTCCTGCAACAGCCAGTGATGGCTCAATACAGCCAGACGTACAATGGATAATGCCTCTGTTCGTGCTGCTGAAGGACGCTATGCACCAGGCCGGTGAAATACTGGAGCCTACCTTCTTAGCTTCTCTCTAGGTCAACGGTGCTGCAGCATGCTGGCTGTGTGAAGGGCATATCAAGTGTAGCAATGATTACCAGAGCGACATAAGTAGAACTTAAACACAATTGGCATTATGGCTTGCTTCCATGGAGAGATAACATGTATGGTGTTGCAAACCTGAAGCTTAAATCTATTTAACTGCAGCTCAAAGAGAAACTTATGCATTGCGTATTGCATTGATTAGTAATAAGTACCGTACCTATATGCCTGATGATTATGAGGATATCTTTTCTACTCTAGATCATATGCAGAGGGATATTGAACATGTTAAAAGTCTGATAAACTTCATTTTCTAAATTGTTAATGAACATGCTTAACCGAGGTCTCCCTCCTAGCCATTATTCCAGAACCTGTCCCACTCATACCCTGGGGAGGACTGGCAAACCCACATGCCATCCTGCCAGGGCTAAGCATTATCCAACCAGGAAGGAAACAACAAACAAGGTGTCTAGGACCCACTTCAGCTTAGCCCCTCTGAGATGGTCTGTGGGTAACCTTTCCTTTCCCAGGACCTGGAAACCAGGTTCTTATCAAAACCTGGCAGGAGAACAGGCCTCACACTCAATTAGAGCCAAAATGGAAGAGACCTTACTCTGTGGTTCTGATCACTCCTGCAGCTATTAAAGTTAAAGGGATTGCCAGCTGGGTGCACTTGTCCCAAATAAAGCCAGCTGCCCAAGGAAGTGCCAGCTCACCAGAAGTACCTGATGGGACATACGAGTGCCAGTCATTAGATGACCTAAAACACCTCTTCAGGAGACAAAGCTAAGTAATGTCTGTGTCAAAGACAGCTGTTCCCTCTAACTCTAGACCAAACACCTGTTGCTAGGGGCAAGGCAAGCCAGACACCCCTTAAGAAATCCTATTTCCATTTCCTGTAGTTTCTCCCTATACGATAACTAAAAGGGAAATGCCTCTTCCCGTTCCCCTCTTAACTGTCTTAAACATAACCACCACCATGGAAAACTGGGATTGGCAATTTATGCCAAACCCCATTATCTATTATATTCTTTCCCTAGAACTAGCTAACAGCATAGAAGAAACTAGCTGTGCCTTAAAAATCCTAAGACAGCAAACAGACTCTCTTGCTGCTATGGTACTGCAAAAATCACAAAGCCCTAAACATGCTAACAGCAGCATGGGTGGGGTAGGACATGCCTATTTCTCAAAGAAAAATGTTGTTTCTATGTAAATCACTCTGAAATAGTCCCACCAACTTTGGGAGGATACAGCCTCTGAAGGTACCTGGCCTATCTCACTCTCATGGTTTAGTATGTCATAACTGGCCCCCTTTTTGGGCCCACTTACCACCATCTTCTTTATCCTTTTGGTAGGAACCTATATCTTCAAAAATCTAACTAAGTTTATTTTTTCCAGAATCAACACCTTCCAGAACAAGATATTAGTCACTTAGATTTCAGCCAATTCCAACCACAGTGTCAGACCCATCTTCCCTCAACTCAATAGAATAGCCAGAGATGTTTACGCCCTGTCTGGCAGGGACTACTGCCTAACTAGGAGGAAGTAATTACAGAAGAATGATCATTGCCCTTCAGCACCCCCTTAAGAACAAGGGCATGAATGCTCTGAGGGGTTAGTTGAGTCAGGTTAGCCAGGGAATCGAGGCGAAGACGAGCCACAACATGGCCTTCAGGCAACATGGCCACAAGACCTCACTGAGACTTTGAGTTTAACCTTGAGGTCCCAGTTTCTCTTTCTGGAACCTCCCCTTGGCCCCAGATATTCCAAAAAGGCCTCACCATTGGCCCCCACTATTGGAGGGGTAATGAATAACAGCTAGGGCCCATCCCCCTAGCATTAGCAAGGGGGAGGAATAATTAACAGTTTAAAATTGTGCTCTCTCTGCCTAGAGAAGCCCACACCAAATCTTGGTGTGTATTTCTGTCTTTCTCTCCCATTTCTCAGTAAACTCTGTTCTTTCCCTCATTTCCCAAATAAATTCTTTTTACTGGTCTAAATAAACTAGCATGTTCTTAAATTCATTTATGCAACATAGCCAAGAACCTAGAGAAATCCAACTCTTCCTTGTCTTCACTTTAACTTCCTCAAACCTCCCTTTCCATTTCTCTGAGAAGTTGAATGCCTGCATTAAAA
>PVKH010003084.1:0-25640 GCA_004027955.1 Chaetophractus vellerosus | reverse complement strand
TATACAAAACAATTTCTCTGATCATAATAGAATTTAGTTGGAAATTAATAACTGGAAGAAAATGGGAAAATTCACAAATATATGGAGTTTAAGCAATACACTCTTAAATAATAAGTGGGTTAAAGAAGAAATTACAAGAGAAAGCTGTAAATATCTCAAGACAAATGAAAACAAGAACACAGCATACCAAAACTTATGGGATACAGCAAAGGCAGTGGTGAGAGGGAAATTTACAGTCCTCAATGTTTATATTTAAAAAGAAGAAAGAGTAGAAATCAAAGACTTAACTGTATACCTGGATGAGTTAGAAAAAGATAAGCAAACCAATTCCAAAGAAAGCAGAAAGAAAGAAATAAAGATTAGAGCAGAAAGAAATGAAGAAGGAAAAAAAGCGATAGAGAATACCAACAGAAGTAAAAGTTTGTTCTTTGAGAAAATTCACAAAATTGATAAATCCTTAGTTAAATTAACAAAGAAAAAAAGAGAGAAGACATAAATAAATAAAATAAAAATTAAGAAGGGGGACATTACCACTGACCCACCAGAAATAAAATAGATCATAAGAGGATACTATAAACATCTGTATACCAACAAACTAGACAATGTTGATGAAATGGGCAAATTTCTGGAAACACATGAACAAACCACACTGACCCTAGAAAAAATAGATCTCAACAAATGAATCATGAGTAAAGAAAATGAAACAATCATCAAAAACCTCCCTGAAATGAAAATTCCAGGACCAGATGGCTTCAAAGGTGAATTCTACCAATTACTTAAAGATCTGATACCAATCTTGCTCAAAGTCTTCCAAAAAATTGAAAAGGAAGGAAAGCTACCAAACACTTTTTATGTCGCTAACATCACCCTAATACCAAAGCCAAATAAAGGTATTATAAAAAAAGAAAATCACAGACCAATTTCTTTAATGAATATGGGTGCAAATATCCTCAACAAATACTTGCTGAATCCAAAAACACTTAAAAAAATTATATATCACAATCAATGGACTTTATACCAGGTATGCAAGGGTGGTAAAACATAAGAAAATTAATCAATAATATACCACATTAATAAATTTAAGAAGAAGATTCATATGTTCATTTCAATTGATGCAGAAAAGGCATTTGACAAAATACAACATCGTTTCTTGATTAAAAAAAAACACTCTGAAAGATAGGAATAGAAGGAAACTTTCTCAATATGATCAAGTGCATACATGAAAACCCAGAGCTAACATTGTACTGAATTGTGGAAGACTGAAAGCTTTCTCACTGAGATCAGGAAGAAGACAAGACATTCTCCCCACTGCTAGAAGTTGAAACCGATCTGCAGATTTAATGCAATCCCAATAAAAATTCCAGTATCCTTCTTTGTAGAATTGGAAAAGCCAATTATCAAATATATCTGGTAGCCTCTGTATAACCAAAAATATCTTAAAATGACGAACAAAGTTGGATGACTCTCACTTCCAGACTTTAAAGCATATTATCTAGCTACAGTGGTAAAAACAGCATGGTAATGGCATAAAGATAGACAAATTGACCAATGCAATCAAATCAAAAGTTTGGAAATAGTCGCTCACATCTATGGTCAAGTGATTTTTTACAAGGCTTTCAAACTCACTCAGCTGGGTCAGTATAGCCTATTCAACAAATGGTGCTGGGAAAACTGGGTATCCATATCTAGAAGAAAGAAAGAGGACCCTTATCTCACACCTACAAAAATTAATTCAAAATTGATCAACGACCTAAATATAAAAACTAGAACCATAATACTCTCAGAAGAAAATGTAGGGAAACATCTCCAAGATCTTGTAGTTGGTGCTGGTTTCTTTGACCTTACACCCAAAGCATGAGCAACAAAAGAAAAAATAGTTAAGTAGGACTGCCACAAAATTAAATAGTTTTGTTCTTCAGAAGACTTTGTCAACAAAGTAAAAAGGCAGCCTACTCAAAGGGGGAAAAATCTTCAGAAACCATGCATCGGATAAGGGAACAATTTCTATTTTATATAAAGTGATCACACAACTTCATGACAAAATGACAAGCAACCCCATTAAAAACGGACAAAAGAACTGAATAGACATTTTCCCCAAAGCAGAAATACAAATGGCCAAGGACACATGAAAGATGCTCAGCATCACTAAATATTAGTGAAATGCAGATGAAAACTATAATAAGATATCATCTCACCTCACCATACAGAACGGCCATTATTAAAAGAACAGAAAACTTCAAGTGCTGGAGAGAATGTTCAGAAATAGGAACACTCCCTTCACTATTGATAGGAGTGTAAAATGGTGCAACCTCTATGGAAGATGATCAGGAAACTAAATATAGAACTGCCATATGATCCAGCAATCCTGCTACTAGGAATATATTCAGAGGAACTGAAAGCAAGAACACGAACAGATATTTGCACATGGATGCTAATAGCGGCATTACTCACAATTACTAAGAGATGGAAACAACCTAGGTGTCCGTCAACTGATGAATGGATAAACTAGATGTGGGATATTCATACGATGGAATATTATTCCTCTGTAAGAAGAAATCAATTGGGGAAGCACATGACAACATTGAGGAAACTTGAGAATATTATGTTGAGTGAAATAAGCCAACACAAAAGGACAACTATTGTATGGTCTTACTGATATGAACTAAATACAATGAGTAGACCTGTGGAGTTGGACTATGAAGTGTAAGTTTGTGGAAGATGGAATATGGGATGAGAAGTGGGAGAAGATGCTGGGTGTATGTAGAATGGTTTAATAAGATCAAATGCAAATAAGTGTAATGGTTGGACTTGATGGTAACACATAATGAATGTAACTGTTGATTTATGGATGTGATTGTGGCTGAAACGAGTAGTCTAGGAAGATTAGCGTTAGTTGGAGGACAGCTGGAGGATAATACTAGGGATGTATAATAATGATTTTGGAAGTGGATGAGGATTATGGTTAATAATATAAATACAGGAATGTTCTTCTACTACAGGGTATTAAGAATGTGGTGATACATGGGAAAAATATAATGTAATTATGGACTATAGCTAACAACAACATTGTAATGTTTTTGTAGCAAAAGCAAAATTGTTACTATATTAATTCTAAAGGTAAAAAATGAATATGGGGCTTGGTCTTGTGAGATATGAATACAATTAAATATTTTTTTCTCTTCATTTTTTTCATTAATAAAGAGATCCTGACTATGTCATTTAACTGATCTGTATTCATCTGTGTATCTTTCTGAACAGCAGAGGAACAACTGAGTTAGCAGTTGAAATTAGATGAGATAAAAGTACCTGAAAAAGAACTTTTTTGAAGTAATGTTTCCATAACTTGTTGAGCTGCCCTTTTCTATTCTTTTATTTTTGTGAATTTGAAATAAAGTTGTTAATTTAAAAAAAGAACCACAAAAAATTTTTGCCCTTTTTTGGAGGAAAGATGTACTATTGAAAGTGAACATCTGGGCTACTTTTTTTAAATTTGTCAATTATTGTGGCTGATAGAGATGTCTCTTTGGACTTCAGTGAGCAACTGTCACCTGCCATATGAATTCCACCAGTAATTCTATTTAAGTAACAACTCAAAAGACCGTTATTATTGCCAGTTTGAAGTCTTCAACCAATTGAGTGAAAAGTTCTAAATTCAATTATATAAAAAACATTGTGCAGTGTTGGCAACATTCTTAAGAATTGGCATATCACACTATGGGCATGAGTGTACAGCATCCTAATGAGGTACTTGCTGCTTTTACTAGCAACAGAAATGCCTTACAAAGGTAACTGAGCTCATGGTTGACTGACCTTAATGATATTCTGACAGACTTAACTTAGATAGGGGACTAAAAAACATCTAATGGAAAATATGTAATGTCTTAGTGAGTTATGCAGCCCAGGATAAGACCAGCAGGACAGTGTAAAAGAAAAAAGACCAAAGAGTTTACTTTGTTTCATGCCAATGAATAGAAGGTTCCCTGAAGTCATTCTTAATGTTTCTGAAACAAATTTTGTCATTTAATTTTTATCTACATATATAAATTACTTTGCCACATTTCAGTTCCATAGGCAGCTTGTTCATAAAGGGGATACTGCCAATGACCAATGGTCTCTTTGATTAATCAGACTGTATAAAGGCCCTATAAGTCCATGGTTAGAGGTTTGAGGAATATATTTATTTGTTTTAAATAATGTAGTACTTTCTCTTTAGTATCCCCTTTCAGCCCAGAGGTTCCTAAAACAGTTTCTCTTATTAGCAAGAAACAATAGAATAAGGGAATGGAAAGCAATGGGAAGACAAAGCTTAATTTAATCAAATATACCAAAGAGCCAAACCCCGATCTCCCTTTTCCTCATTCTCTTATAAAAATAATAATTCCAATCTCATATTCCTCTTATTCCTTCACCACATGCCACCTCTCCTTGAAAGAAATAGCCAGACAAAAGGACTCAAGGAAATAGACTTTTATTCCTTGGGAATTCCTGAAAGGAAAGAGGTGGTTGAGTGAGCTGTTTCTGCACATCACTGGATAGTTAGAAATGAGATGTTTCATGCTGGATTTAAAGCTATTTGTAATTTTTCTGCCAAGTTATCATCCAATTATGTTGAATTGGGAAGTCCTAATTTGGATGTACTGCTAATGGACTAAATGCTAATCATAATAGTCTAAGATACAAGAATTTTAACTTGAAATCCTGACTATACTATGAGAGAAAAAATGAATATACAGTCATGTTGGAAGAAGGAAATAACAAAACAGTCATGATTTTTGTGGGATATAAGGGATGAGACAACTTAAAAAGGTGTATACAAATTGTTGATAAAATAGACATACATCTTGGCCCACTAAAACCAGGATCAGAGCAGCAATGCTCCAAGTATTGTATACTAGACTAATCCACAAAGTCCCAGTAGCCCCATCTTCCCCATCTATATTCTTGCCATCATCCCCATCTATATTCTTGCTATTATCCCAGACTATGGAAAATGTTTTCTTTCCCAGTTGCCCCCACTTCCACTGGGGAATAAAGTAGATAATTGGGGAGTATGGCTTTATGAACCAAGCCACAGCTGCTGTGGTCACTGCTGTTGCCAATTTGGCATAAGTATCCTGACCCCTGTTTTTTTCTTCTTCTGGGTTGTGTTATGTCTCCAGAAAGAGAGCTAATACTTTATAATCTAGAGCAGGGGTTCCTAACCAGGGGTCCACAGACCTCCAAGGGGTCTGTGGATAGACTTCAGGGGGTCTGTGAACTTGAATTGAAAATTCATAAAAACATTATTTTTGTGGGGACATGTTGGTACAGTTGTGATATGTTTACTAAATAATACACGGTATAGAGTAGCCTTAGTAAGGGGTCTGTAGTTTTCACCTAACTGGCAAAGGGGTCGATGGAACAAAAAAGGCTTAGGACCCCTGATCTTGAGCATCTGGTGGCATACTGAAAAGGCATTACTCAAAAGGTGGCTATACATTACCCTTTTTGGTTTAACTGGGGCAAAGCAGGGGATATCTATATATGAAGAAAAAGAATTATGAGCCAAGAGGCATAAAACATGAACTAATAGAGCATGGAAAGGAAAGGAAGGGGGAGATAAATGAAGCAAACAGGGCAAGAAGTCTGAGATAGCAAGAAGTGGTCCTTTGCTTGTTACTGCTTAAAATACGGCAATACTTTGCATAGATTTGATACCTCAAACTTTGGTCACTGTATTAATCAGTATTAATCAGTGTCTGTGTGTGTGTGTGTTTGTATAAGAGATTTATTTTAAGGAACTTGCTCATGCGATTGTGGGGCTAGTAAATCCAAATTTTGTACAGCAGTCCAGCAGGCTGGAAACTCAGAGAACAGTAGAGGTGTAGTCCTAAAACAAAATTTCTCCTGGAAACCATAATTCATGCTCTTAAGGCCTTCAATTGATTGTAGATGCTTAGCATATCTACAAAACACCTTCACAGTAACATCTAGGCTAAGATTTGACCAAACAACTGGAGCCCATGACCTAGCCAAGTTGACACATAAAATTAACCACCACGGTTCCCATGAAATTTATCTCTTAGGCTTAAAGCATAGACAGCACCAACATAACCTTTAAAACATGGACTAGAATTTGCAAAGCAAGATTTCTACCACTCCCTTGTCAAGAAGGTTATCTACTGTTTCTCATCCTATGCAATACATTGCTCAACCGCGGGTAATTATCAATAAATCACCAAGTCTTACCCAATACATCTCCATACTAGAGGCTACCATTTTACCATACTCCTATCTTAATCTTGGTCATAAAGACTCTGGCAGGGATAGGAGTCCAGAGTCTGTTTTTTCCATATGCTTTACTACTTCTTCTGAAAGACCCATGCTATATGCCACTTCTAACACAGTCCCTGTATTCACCAACCCTCACCCTTGACTCTCCATCAAGAACTTGAATTAAGATTTATCATTTACTGAACACTGACATAAGCCAGGCATTGTACTTCTTCCCACACAATTAAACCACAAAGTCTTTAGAACTACTCTCTTATCCCCATTTTACAGATGAACTTAAATACTGTTCAAGGTCATTCAGCTAACAGGAGGTGGGAGTTTAACCCAGCCAGTCTGATTCCAGGATCTGAAGTATTATTCCTTATAGGATTCTTGATACTCTATTCCTACTCCAGAAACTTAAAGTTTCAGAGAAAACCAAAGTGACTCCTCACTGGTGGGAAAAAAGGAATGGGGAGCTATAGCTGTGAGTTTAAATAGCTAGACAAAGAAAAGGACTCTAGAAAAGAATTTCCTATGGGTAAGGTCCAGATCTTTCTCTAAAGTGTGCATTATACCTAGGAACTTAATGTTAAGTAATGGACATAAGCTTCAAGGAAACCATATATACCTATATAAAGCCAACTAGTGGATGTGAACTATGGTTTAACAAAACATCTTCACTCATTGTCATTTTGAGTTCATACTGGGATCCTGGAAGAAACAAAAATAATAGCTAAGTACATCTCATATTTAAATTATTTTTATGAAAAATTACGGTGCTTTTTAGTCATTTGAAAGTTCATAGTTAAGAATTAACACCTTCACAATCTGATTATAAAGAGAATGTGAATTAGCCATCCTGTGACAGTCTTATATCTTAATAATTATATAATAAGCTTTCCATGAGGAAAAGTAGCCTTCTTCAGAATAGAGAATCTAGAAGCAAGAAAAGTTATCATAAAGAGATTTATTAAACTTGTATACCACTCTCTATTTACGTACTTATTTCCACTTACTGAATTAAAGCAAAACCATTTTGCAATCTAAAATATTTGTCTTTAAAAAATAGTTCCTCCTTTACTTTCTTAAGTGATATATTTAGAGATAAAAAAACAAATTTCAATTTACTCATGAAGACTTTTTAAATTAAAGCATCTACTCTTGATGACATGATCCAACACTTAGGGTATAGTATCAGATGATATCCAAAATGAATCACAAAATAAATATAAATATTTTGTATTTTCAGAAACAAATTCCATCCTTGATTTTTATTAAAATTAACTTTATTCTTGTCATTGGAATTTCTAAAAACTTAAAAAGATTACAGAAAGAACTTTCAGAGGTGATGTAAAATGATTTAAGTAAATTCAATAGATTACTAGGTTGAATACACATATATGGGAACAAATCATGATTGTGTTTATTATATATGAATAAATTTGTGCAGTTCAACTACTATACCTCAAGAATGGTCTAATTAAAAAATAAATGATATGATTTTAGAGGATGGAAATTTCTGAAATGACAACAGGATGAAAATATGAACATCTGAAAAGATGAAAGTTGTGAGGGAATATTTCAAAGCCTACTAAATCACAAAGGATTTAGAAAGGATGTTTAAGAATATGTTCACCAAATCTCAGAACTGGGTGCTTGAAAAAAGTAGTTTGAGAAAAAGTAAAATAAAGCATAGGTTTTACACAATAGGCAGAATTCTTACAGAACTCATTATACCAAAAGGAGATAAAAGCCAGAGATGATATGTTTGGGGGATGACATGAATGTTCAGATCTTGACATCATGGATGGCTACCATATCTCCTATAAAATGTCTCTAGGAACAACCACTAAATCCAGTACAGAACTGGATGAATCAGTGATATGACCCAAAATGCCCATTTTAGGCTTTGATGCTCAAATAACAGTGTATTGCATTACAGTTTGGCTCTAGAGGATGCCTTTTCTTTGTGTACCAACAAACTATTATTTCCTTTCCTTGCAGTAATAATAGATATAACACAGAAACAAGAAAAGGATAAGAAGAGGAAGAATAGAAAATTAATTATGCCTGCTGATACTGCTTGCTCAGTTAAGATATAAAGTTCATTAAAATAAAGGATATTGGAGTTCTGAAGTTAGTATTACATAGAACAAAACTTGTACATGACAGTTTCTTCTCACTAATATCAATCAAACAACGAAGAAATATTTTTTGAGAACTGTTTTAGTCAAGTATCACTGGTTGCAAGGAGTTGAAACCTAGTTGAATTAGCTGAAGTGTAAAACGAGATTACTGATAGAATACAAGGGAATTGCCTAGAAACAAAGAGCAGGAAGTAGAGCTGGATCTTATAGGAAATGGGAAACCTCTCATTCTTACTATCTCTCTAATGGCCACATGGTCTGTGGTCACACTCTCCTTTCTGCTAACCAACTTCTCTCTTGCCCAGGGCTCATCTTATGAATATCTGCTTCAATCTACAGGATTTTACAGCTCTAGTTCCACCATCATGTAAGGCAGAGTTTCTGTCTTGTAGTATTACTGAGACCATGTTCTGAGTACTGTGCTAAATGCTTTACAAATGTTATTTCTTTTCATTGCCAAAATGACCCAATCAGGCAAGTATCTTTATAGATAGTAAGCACTTGAAGGAGTTAGAAACCAGACCTCCAACAGATTCCAGAGTTGGAGTGCTCAACTATCAGGTTTAAATGCCTCTCAAATACTCTCAAAATTGAATCTTATTGGCACAGCTTAGTCTAAAGGATTAGTTTCACCTGGGTGAAGTAGCGCCTTGGTCCCAAACAGCTGTGAATGGCCACACGTGTGTGTGTGTGTGTGTGTGTGTGTGTGTGTTTCTCTCTCTCTCTCTCTCTCTCTCTCTCTCTCTGCGTGTGTGTGTAAGGGTAGTTATATGATGTAAACAAGACAGCAAGGGCTGTATTTTTGAAACAGACACTATCAAATTCTGGAGCATGTGATAATTTAAAAAATAATCCATACACATATCTCTATCATTGCATTTATCAAGCTATATTATAAATATGCTTTTGTGTGCATCTGCCTCCCTGTCAAGTCTGGAATGAAGACACAAAGCTCACTCATTTTTGTTGCCTTTGCAACTACTACTGTACCAGACATGTAAAAAGCATTCAGTAAATGCTTAACTGAATGAAAGAATTTAATACATACAGTACTGTATTTAACATGGATCCCACAGTCTACCTTAGGAAGTAATCACTTAGCTGGTTGGTAGGTGAGCCTACCATCTAATATCACAATCTGAATGTTTTGAGTAAATTTTGAGTTTTGAGAATATCACCAATTGTGCTGCTTTGAGATTAGCGGAACAAAACTATGACCCAGATAAATTAAATACAGAAAATTCTAATCTCTGACACTGTTGTCCAGTTAACACAATCTCTAACCTTTCTTTTTCTTGTCCTATATCATTAAAAATAATTCTACCTGCACATTAGGTTCATTGTGTGAAGAGAATAAATGAAGAAAGTCTTTAAAAATGAAAAAAAAAAAAAAAAGTGGGGAGCCAGTGTGGCTCAGTGGTTGAATGCTGGCTTCCCACATTTGAGGTCCCAGGTTCAATCCCCAGCCCTGGTACTCCAAACAAAAATAAAAATAAAAAATAGAATTTAAAAAAGTATTATATCCTAGAAACTGTCAAATATTATTAAGGATAGGAAAAGATAAGATTTTTCCTTTGATTGAAGAGGGGCCTTGGAAGGTTTTAATGAAGGCTCTAGCCAATTAACAAAGGCTAAACTTATCACAAGTTAAAAACATAAAGACAGTGTTCTATTAAATTAAAGGACTTTTCAGTCTTTGCAAGGCTATATGGAGAAACAGCTTATATTAAATAAAATATGAGTCATAAGCTACTGAAACTTCTCAACCTGGGAAGAAACTTGTTCTGTCTTAATGTATTTAACTTCCCCTTCAGTATATATGCTTTCAAATTTATAACTTTAAGAACTTTCTAGTCAATATTGATATGACTGCTATCATTTGGTATAAGTGGAAATAAAGCTTTTCCAATGTC
Organism: Chaetophractus vellerosus; assembly: GCA_004027955.1. Classification (NCBI taxonomy): domain Eukaryota; kingdom Metazoa; phylum Chordata; class Mammalia; order Cingulata; family Chlamyphoridae; genus Chaetophractus; species Chaetophractus vellerosus. The sequence goes on along the minus strand of PVKH010003084.1, from coordinate 15,325 downwards.
CTCTTTCTGTTATGGCAAACACATACAAAGAATTTGTCCTCAGATATAACAGTTTCTTTTTCTTTGCTAATTGATAGAATTTTAAGGTTTAGAAAGAAACCAAGTGATACATAATCACGCACCTTTTCCTACTCATTGTCTTCAGACTGTTACCAACAACAAAAACAAATACAATTCTTAAACTCAGCAAACATTGATCCTTTATTGAGAATGTCTGATGCCTCAACCATTCACTTCTTAAACCTTGATCAGACTCCATTATAATAACATGTGCTTTGTTTCTTTGCAGCATGACGAGATATAGAAATGTATTTCATACTGAACGTATTAAAAAAAAACAAATAAATTCAAGAACAGGTGTCACAGGTTAGATTTGGGAAAGTGTAAACGGGCTATGTGTTTGGGGATGATAAAAATGTCTTTAAAATTTTAATCAAAGAATGTCAGACACCAGAGGCAAACAGCACGCAATTGCTAAAACTGCCAGCTGCCAAAAAGGGCAAGCTCACTGGTGGTTACAGCTGTTTATCATCATGCAACAAAAACAGAATAGCTCTCTATTTCCTGAGCTGTGTCTTATCCACATGATGGACTATGGTCTCTACCCATCATTTCTGTACCCTGGGGTTAAGCTACTATAAGCATAGCATAGAGCTGTCCAAAGTGCAGGTGTCCAAACTGCAGACAACGTGACTTTTTGCAATATTTATCACTTTAAATTATCTAAAAGTACATCATTTTTAATTCCTTTAGGGGAGAATTGACTGCATTGTTCTTACTGTTCTATGTATCGCCACTGAGAGAAATCACATTCTTCCATCCAGTGTGCTACAGAAAACTGTGTCATTTCTGTTTTGCATTGGGAAATTGGGTAGTGGATTATAAAAATGCATTGTCTCACCTACAACTGACTAAAGAGATTGTAAAAAACAAAACAAAACCATGACAGAGGGGGCTTTCACATTCTCCCAATTTCTGGTAGTCACTAGCCTAAATATAGAGAGGAGAAAAAAAATAGAAAGAAAAATGACCTTTAAAAATTCACAAATTGAACAGTATTTTTCTACAAGTTTCTCTTACCTGTAATCCCTAATCCAAAATAGTTTGGATTAATTCAAGTTAAACTAATTAAACATAAAACTAGATAACATCAGGTTATGTTTTACTAGAACAATAGCTTTTATTTATTTTTTTAAATAATTTTTTTATTTTTAAAAAAGATACTTAGATTACATAAATGTTACATAAAAATTATAGGGATTCCCATATGCCCCAACTCCCACACCTCCCACAGCCTTCCACAAAAACATCTTTCATTAGTGTGGCACATCACCTGCAATGGATATACACATCCTGGGGCTTTGCCACTAAGCATGGACCATAGTTCACACTGTAGACCACGCTCTCTCCCACACAGTTCTGCATGTTACATGCTGATGTCAAATGGCCTATTATCTGTCATTGCAATGTCACTCAGGATAATTCCCAAGTCCCGAAAAAGCCCCTGTATTACAATTGCTTTTCCCTCTCCCTGTCCCCAAAGCATCCAGTAGCCACTGGCTCCACATTAATGTTGTAATTTGTTCCATTACTTGAATCACAATATGTCTGAAACAGTATACTAGTAAGTCCACTCTAGTCCATACCTCTCCCCCCAATCCTGAGGAGTCTGGTATGGTGATGTCCACTATACCTCCAAGTGAGAAGGGGCTTATATACCATGGATAAAATGGATGGGATTATCCTGCCTGCAGCTGCAGACTCTCTCCATTCCCTGGGATGGCAGTTGTCCATCATCATCTCCCTGCCAGGTGTCCTGGGTGAGTCCATTGAGCTGTAGAGTAGGAGTTGCAGCTGCACTGAGATTCTGGGCCCAGCTGGCACATGGGCAGGCCAAAGACTCCAGTCTCTGGAAGTACACCTACAAACTCTAGCACCACATATAGGTTTGAATAGAAGGGACTGATGGACCTTGTGCAGGGAGGGCATATTTGAGTCCAACTCTGTCGCTCTTAGGAGCACAGATTCCAAAGTAGGGCCCACTGAAAAGGCGCCAAACTCCAGAGCTATCCGCCCTGATATAGGACCTGGGTGTCTCCAGAGCCCTCAGGAGCCCCTCTATTTGGGGTGATATCTACAAACAATAGCTTTTAAATGTTAGTTTGCCCTTGACAATAAATAATTCCTTCAAAGCATTGTTGTGGAACCATTTTTCCATTATTTTTTCGGAATGACATGCCTAGACAGAGGGTTCAGACTATTTTCTAGCCTTAGTGCAAAGACTGCATTCAGACCTTCTCAATGATTTTTTTTCTTCCTTTTTCCTTTAATCTTCTCCGCATATTCTAAAAACCTACTGGCAATTCACTTCAATGAGACAAAACTGCAAGACAGCCCTTAAGAAACGGTATGGCAAACGCATTGATTTACGTAAGTGTTTTTCTTTGCATCTGTGGCCACTCCAATTTTTACTCAACTACAAAGATAATTCCACCAAACAGAGATAAGAATATGTAACAAATAGTTAAGGGCATATTGCAGTTGTTATAATAAAACATGTATTAGTCTTTTTGTCAAATTTCTGAAAATGCCACCAAATATACATTTTAATATAAAATCAATGCCAACCAAAATATTTGCACCATTGTAGAAAAAAGGAATCAAAACTGCAATTTATCACTAATGTATATTTCTTTTCAGGTTAAGAAAAATGCTCAAAGAAGAGATTTCATTAAATGAAATGAAAATTATTTAATTTAAATTATATTCCCACAGCAGAACAGGGTACAATGATTTACCCTTAGGCACATTAACAAGTTCAATGATCACCTATTAATATTAATGATATGCAGAAAAAAGTAGTTTGAAGTTATTATCATATTTTTAAAAATATCCTAAACATAGACATAAAATTTACCTCTCCTACAACTGATGAGAGTCTGCACAAACTATAAAATAAGGGAATTTTTATGTCTCCCTTCCCTTTATGTTCTGTGTCTGAAGTAATTTTTAACCAATATTGAGTAATATAACACTTTCTCTCCTTGAGAAAAATCCCTAGATATACAACCAATTTATTAATTATTTAATTGTCATGTTCTAAATCAAGTTAGCAGAAAATGCATCTCTCAATGTGGTTTAATACTTTCTTGTGTGCTGAATTTAGTAAGTACAAATCTTTCAGAGTGACATTCATTGTTTATATCCTTGGCATTGTTTTCAATGAGGAGTTGAATGATGATAATAAAAATAATGCCAATCCTGTGTCATTTCCTCAATGCAATGAAAAAATTTCCTGGGGAACAGATGTTACTCAAGTGGTTGAGTGCCTGCTTCCCATGTATGAGGTCCCAGGTTAGATCCCTGGTACCTCCTAAAAACAAACGAGAAAACCAACTCTCATTGGGAAGTGGATATAGCTCAGTAGTTGAGCTGATGCTTCCCATGTACAAGGTCCTAGGTTCAATCCCTGGTACCTCTTAAAAAATTTTTTTTCCTAACAAGCAACTCTATATTAACTTGACTACTTTTGCCAATATTCTTCAAACACGAGGTTGCATTTATTGCTTTTCCCAAATTATTGTAAATGTTTTATAAAATTACATGCTAAATTTCTATAAATAAGAAATTATAAATAGGAGATCATTATAAAAATTGCAATTATTATGGATGTAAATATTGGATTTCAGTTTTGCCTATTCAATGGCAGTTAAGAACATAAAATGCAAGGTTTATTCAACTAAAACCCTAAAATTTTCATATTTATACAGCTTAAAAAATATTTGTACCTAAGTACCGTTTATTAGATTTGTTTTCAATTTCCTTGAGAAATGCAATGTTTCTGTCTCTCAAAACCAATTTTTTTAGTCATATTCTACTGAAGGATAAATTGAGAAGCAGATGGTTTAATGCTCTCTTCTAGATAATTCAGCAAGTCAGAGGCGGGAGAAAAAAATACTTTGGCACCTACTGTAAGCAAGATATGATAGGCATATAGAATTTTTATCACCTGTCAAGCACTTCAAGTGGGTAGAATGCTAACCTAAGATGTCTAGGTTAATTCTATAAATTTTTCAAGACCAGTTCAAATGCCACTTCTAATTTTTCTAGCTGGAAGGACAGTATCCCATTCCCTACCTGCCAATCCCTTATGCTTGTTGTTTACATCTTTATAACATCACTAACCATATTTTGCTTCACAACATAGGTTTTAATAATGTTTGTGTTTATCTCCTATTTAGATTGGGAACTTCCTGAGAACAGGGACTTTCTTAATCACCTATACTGAGGTTGGCAAACTTTTTCTGTAAAAGGTCAAATAGAAACTATTTTACAGGCCACATATATCTCTGTCATGTATTCTTCTCCTTCTTCTCCCTTTTTAAAACAACTCTTTAACAAGGTAGCAGGTCCTACAAAACCAGGCTGTGGGGGCTATAGTTTGCTAACTACTGAACATCATGTTTAAAGGTCAGATTCTGAAGTCAGACTGCTTTTCCGAATCTTATTTGACGTTTTACCTACAGTAAATTACTTACCTGTATAAAATGTGAATAATGATAGTACCTACTATAAAGGTTTATTGTGAATATTAAATAGTACATGCAAAGTACTTAACACTGGTACAGAGTAAGGTTGACTAAATGCTAGATACCACTATAATTAATATTATTATTTCATAATGCCTGAACTGAGCAGGCACTCAGTAAATGTATACTGAATCAAAGATATCTGAAAAGACAGACATACACATATACTCCTGAGATTTTTATATAATAAAATGCCCTATTTACTAAATAAAGTACAGGGATAACATTTTTTAAAAGAACCTTTTATTATAAGGTTCATTTTAACTTCAATAAAAATATGTGGAGGTGAAATTCCATCATAGTAAATAGACCATAAGGCACAAAGAGAGTTAACTTTAATGGAATTTTGTTATAAACAAAAGTAAGGCCATTTTATTTTTGAAAGACTTTTCAAACATTTCCATCCCTATTGACTCCTTGGTCTTCACCAGAAACCTGTGAATCATATAGATTAGGCTATATTTTTGCCATCTGACAGATTAGGAAACAGAGATTAAATTTCTTCAAGGATCATTCTGTTTACCAGAGGCAATTTAATTCAAAAAGTTAACTATTGGCCAGTTCTGTTAGGCAACAAGAGACAAAAATAAACAGGACAAGCTTTTCAAGGAACTCCCACTATAGTTAAAGAAATGTAAGCAAACTATTTGAATACAGCATATAAATTAGAACATGGGATCAGATGTGGGGAAACATCACAGAGGAAATGATAACTAAAAGATAAATAGGATTTCATGGAATGAAATGGAGGAAATGTACTCTAGAAAGAGTAATAATATGTTCCCAGTTTAGAAGTAAAAGAACTATCAAAGAATAAATTTGTAGGTAGACTGGTGAGGTCTGGAGTATAGGGCACATTTTGAAGAGTGGGCAGTATATGAGAAGGAACTTATTTCCTATATTCTAAGAACACTGAGCAGCCATGAAAGATTTTAAGAAAAGGGACAAGGTTATATTTGGTTTTGGAAATATCACTTTGATGGCACTAAGGAGAATGGATTACAAGGAGATAGACTCTGAAAGAAAAGAGGGTAGTTAGAAGACTATTGAAATAAATTTCCTATAGAAGGATTAAGTACCTGTAGACAAGTTAGTTATGTTTACTCTACTGTGACCTAGCAATACCACTTATAGGCATATGCAAAGATTTCCAATCAATATGCTACAAAATATACGATGGCTAATAAATATTTAAGGTGTAAGAACAGATAAATAGGCAAGTTGAAGAGAATGGAGAGTCCGAAATAGAACTATACATTATCAATTGATTTTGACAAAGACGCAAATGCAATTCAACTGGGAAAGGAAAGTTTTTTAACAGCTAAGTCTGGAACAACTGGATAAACATATGGAAAAAAATGAACTTCAAACTTCACCCTCCAACAAAAATTAATACAAGAGGGATCACAGACATAAATATGAAAGCTAAAACTATAAAGCTTCTAGAAGAAAACATAAGAGAATATCTTTGTGACATTATGGTATGCAAAGATTTCCTAAGACAAAAAGCACTGAACATAAAAGAGAAAAAATAAATTGTACTTCAGTAAAACTAAAAATCCTTGCCCTTCAAAAGACACAATTAAAAAAATGAAAAGGCAAGACACACAAGGAGAGAAAATACTTGCAAATCATATCTCTGATAAAGGACTTGTATCCAGAAAAAAATATATATATATATATAAAGACTCCTACAAATTAAAAATAAAAAAGACAACCCTAATTTTAAAAATTGCTAAAAAGACTTGAACAGAGGTATTGGTTCATTTATCAAAACTTATTCAATTATATACTTAAGATCTGTTTATTTCACAATATATAAATTTTACCTCAATTTAATAACTGCATGAAAAAATCAAACAAAAAAACTACTGACAAATTTACAATGCTTGAAACTATATTGTTTAGTAATTCTTATTTTAGAGTAGAGGTAAGCAAATTTTTTCTGTGAAGGGCCAGATGGAAAAAATTTTAGGCTTTGAGGAACATAACATCTCCATTGCAACCATTCAACTTTGCCAATTTTGTGTGAATCAGCTAAGGACAACATGTAAACAAGTGGACATGCTGTGTTCTAAAAAAAAATTATTTACAAAAACAGGTGGTGGGCTGGGTTTGGCCTGAGGGCCATAGTTTGCCAACCCATTTTAGAGCATAAGATTTTATATGTAACACACTGCCACAGAGACCTCTGTAAATTTACCATATAGCATTTCTCCTCTCTCCCACACCAGTGCTAATATGTATAGTACAAATATTATATTTTACATATGATGTGATGTGAAAAAGTTTGGTAAGCATTGCTCTAGAGAAACTCATACATGCACAAAGATACTCATTACAGCACAGCTTAAAATGGCAAAAACTTGAAAAAACCTAACTGTCCATCAGTGGGAGAATATATAAACCATGATTCAGATGTATAGAACAAAATAATTAAATGAATTAAGTTTCCATTTATCAACACAAATGATGACCAAAAAAGACAAGATTCAGAAGGGTAGATATACATAGTTTGAAACTATTCCTATAAACATAAAACAATATAAGATTTATGGACACATACATAAGGAAAATATAAAAACAGATGAGAAAGATACACACTAAGTTCAACATGGTAGTTACTTTTGGAAAGAGAGATTTTAAAAAGAGAGCTTTAATTCCATTTTTAACATTTTCTCTGGCTACTTTTAAATATTTCTGTCTGGTTTCAGGCAGTTTTTTAATAATGCGCCTATATATGGGTTTTTTTTCATGTTGTTGTTTTGTAGTTATTTGGCCTGGAAACTTCTTGCACATTATTTCTCCAAATATTGTTCCTACCCCATTGTCTCTCTTTTTTCATCTTCTAGGATCCCAATCACATGAATACTAAACTGTTTCACCATTTCTCATATGTCTCTCTTGCTTTTTCTGTACTTTTGCCCCTTTTGTCTCTCTGGGCTTTGTTCTGGAAATTTTCTTCAAGTCCTTTTGGAAGCCTTCAAACATATATTTTGATATTCTGTCAAACTTTTCTCATTGTTGTCGATGGGAAAGTTGGCCAAAAGAAGATCATTTATCACTGCAAGAAATGGAATTCTATCTGTATCATTTTATTTTTTTAAATGATCTGAAGAAAATATGGCAAAATAACAGTATATGTGAAATCATTTTTGGATACATGAGTGTTATGTATATGTTACTCCATATTTAGCTTTGTGTTTGAAATATTTCATAATGCAATGAATAAAGAAATGAGCATGGGCTTTCAAATGAAAGCAAGCAAGGAAAAAAAGGAAAAGAAGGAGAAAGGGATGGAGGGAAAAAAGAAAGATACATCATCTGGGAGGCTTCCAGGATCAATGTGGGTCTGACTGCTAAACTAAATTACTTTTCCCTCGGGTATTCTGAGAATTTCAGTAGATGAACTCCTTAAGAGTTGTATCTAAGAGCATTTTCCTAGGAAACCCAGCCCTTCCTAGAAGAGAGGAACAAATGAAATTACCTTATTTAACTCAAGGAATACTTTGTAAAAATGTCTGCTCACTTCCATCAAAATCAGAGAAGCCTAGAAGCTTATGCATAAGATGAGACTTCACATACCTCTTAAGTTAGCTTCCTTCAAATACAGACATTTCTTCTATAGTAAAAATTTTCAAGCAAAAATTACATGGAAATTAACACCTTGGGTATGTTCAGATTCCTAAGCATTAGTCTGACATAGCTCCCATGGAGTAGAACCTTCACAAGAATTTATTCTTGTTTACCTTAGGATTACATATATATTACAGTGCCAATACAGCACAATTTATTCCCAACCCCCTCCTAAAATCATCAACTTATCAGCTTGGAAAGTTAAAGAACTAAGCAAAGTTTACCTTTTCAGAAAGTTTCTCTGATTGGGGTCAGCAATAATTTGAGCTTTTAAAAAATACAACCCTGTCCAGAAAACTAGGGAATCTGTCAAGTTCCTTGATAGGAGATATCGCTGGTACTTAATCAGTCTAGACACTGGGATTTTACTGGTCAATCTAAATAAACCTAGGAGAGATGAGGAATGACCCTCATGTGGACGAAGGATGGAAGAGAGCTGATAAGCCAAGGCTGGCTCTCCTTAGGAGAATGAGCAGAGAGGATGGTAATCTTCATTTCCATCTTGGTCCTCTATCATAATTTCTCTTTTCATTTACATTTCTGAATGAATTTTGCAAAAAGCTATCAAGGAGTTCTGAGTTTTGTTAATGCTGGTGCACTGTCAAATACGTCATTTGAAGCGTCATCATAATCCTGTAAGGTACATAGAACAGGTATTTCTAAGAGGGGATAAGGGACAGTACCCAAAGTCACACAGCTAATAACTGCTATCTTTAAATCAATGACATTGATTCATCCTTGTAGAATATACCTTCCCTCATTCTTTAAAGGCACAATTTATACTTCCAGTGACATCTTTTTTTTAAACAATTTATTGAAGTATATCATTCATACATGAACATACATAAACTATAAGTGTTCAGTAAACATCATGAACTTACAAAACAAACATGCATAACATCACACAGGGCTTCTACACATCAGCCCCCCCACAAACACCCTGCATTGCTGTGAAACATTTGTTAACAAATCATGAAAGAGCATCGTCAAAGTATCACTACTAACTATAATTTGTATCTTCCTCCCCTATACATTTTTAAAGGATTTATTTATTTATTTATTTACTTTTATCCATTTTTACCACCCTCTCCCGTTTTTGCTGTTTCTGCGTCCATTTGCTGGGCAACTCTCTGTGTCCGTTTCCTGCCCTCTCTTCTCATCCTTCTCCTCCTGTCTTCACTGGGATTCGATCTTTGGAATCTCCAATGTGGGAGAGAAACATCCTACCGCCTGCGCCACCTTAGTTCCTGGTTTTTTGGTGCATTTGTCTTGGCTCTTCCTTGTGTCACTCTCCTGTTATGTCATCATCTTGCTGCGTGGCTCGCGGGGCCTGGTGGCCCATGCACCTATATATATTTAAATTTTTATCGGGAGGTCCCGGGGATTGATCCCAGGTCCCTCCATACGGGGAGATGGACGCCCAACCACCCAAGCCACATCCGTCCCCCTGCTATATCTCTTAAGACTGACCAAAGATACTCAAAGTTACAATCTTTTCCCATATAGGATGGTCATATAATAAATCAGGCTTAGTTTATCACCAGCATTCTAAAAACCAGACCTAGGGAGAAAAACTAGGTCTGGGGACACATGCATGGTTTCTAATATAGTGAATATTTAGCCTACCCTGATTATCACAAAATCAGGACAGCAAGAATATTCACAGTCCAGTGACATCTTTAATTCCGTTACCAGAAAGAGTTTCTCAATCCTCTGATACCCACAAGACTTTAAACCTCTCTTATGACACTTAACATAACATATATTTGCTACCTTTACAGATGTATGGGTCTTAATACACTCAATGTTTGTTTTAGTTAGCTAAAAGCCGCCAGAAGCAATATACCAGAAATGGGCTGGCTTTTACAATGGGGATTTATTAACTTATAAGCTTATAGTTCTGAGGCTGTAAAAATGTCCAAATCAAGGCTTCACTAGGCAATGCTTTTCTCCCTGAGAAAAGTTGCTGGTGGTCCTGGATTACTCTCTCATATGGTAAGACACATGATGGAATTCGCTGGTCTCTCCCCTCTCCTCTGAGCCTCGTTGCTTTCAGCTTCTGGTTTCAGTGGCTTTCTATCTCCAAGGTTCCACTGATTTCAGTTTCTTGCTCTTGTGGCTATCTCTTTCTGTGTGCTCTATCTCTGTGGCTCCCTATTCCTCCAGTAAAAGAAGTAAGACCCACCCTAGGTCACATCCTACTGAAGTAATCTAATCAAAAGTCCCCACCTACAATAGGTTCACACCCACAGGAATGGATTAGCTCTAAGGACATGATCTTTTCTGGGGTCCACAAAAGCCTCAAACTACCACAATGGTAAATTCCTGAAGGGCAGAGACTGGGTCTTATTTATCTTTATAGCCCTCATAGCATCCAGAAGCACTCAAATTTTTATTGAATGACTGATACAACTTCCCTGTTTATGTGAGTGATCCATTTTTAAAGAAACTTTGTAATAAAAAATATTATAGAAATAAATGGGCCCATTAACACTTAAATAAACAAAATATATCTGTGTGGGAGTTATATTTTTAAAAAATTAAGTTGACCATGATACTTTTGAACAAGAATTATAATAATGCTTATTTTAATATTAAGTATTTAGGGAAAATCTATTTGACTTATAGTATTATTATTTGCAGTTACTTCCTTCCAGGGAATATAACCTGCATTAAATTTAAAGTCTACTTGTGTTAGATTAAACTTTAATTGATTCAAAAGCAGCATCTTTGTAGGAAAAGGTGTAGGATGAATTCTAATCCTTTTCAATATTGCCAGAAATATTTTTATTTTTATTTCTTGTATTTTGAGAAGCAAACAGTAGAAAGAAGCCTGAATCTCAAAAGTACCACCTGGCAACATATATAACTCTGTAATCTGCTTATGATCTTCTGCTAAGGGCAATGAAAATACATAAAGGGAAATGGATTTAGTATTTTAAATATACTTAATGTATATATATACATACATGCACAAAGTATTAATGCCACCTAACATATAACTCTGTAGAGCATTAGTTTTTTAAAAAAGATAGACGTCCTTTTGGAGAGGAACAAAGTTATATATAATTACACTAAAAATCATAAACTATATTATTTCCTATTCCACAGAACTAGCCTATAATTTATATAAGCCTGAGGAAGAGAGATAAGGAAATTCTTGATTCATATCATACCCAGAGCTCTGGCATATAAGACTTACCAAAATGAGGCATTTAAATTCCTTTTGCTTTTCAACAATTATCTTATTTGTAGAGTCACTCTAAACTTGAATGAATCTACATGCTTTTAATAAATAAGACTCTTACCAAAATGCTATTGAAGGGAGCAGGGCAGTTCAGTCACTTGAAAGACAAGGCCTGCATGGCAGAGACAGAGGCACTGCCTTAGCTTCAGAAGGACCTCAGGATACAGAATAAGCCTGTCTTTATTCTGGCCACCAGCGGGGATATTGGCAAAGTACTCTTAAATCCTGCAACAGAGCCTGTTTTCCAAAGTCATGCCCAATGGCTGGAGGAAGCTTCACCTTTGACGATGAAGCTTATAAAAATGCAACTAAAATTTTGGAGTAATGAAAACATGCTAAAATTGACTGAGGTGATGACAGCACAACTCTGTGATGAAAATGAAAGGTACTGAGTGTACACTCTGAATGTACTGTACAGAGCATGAGACTGTTTAACACAGTGAATCCTGTGGTGGAAGATGACTGGTTAACAGAACCAATATAAGAACGTTTTCTCATGAACTATAACAAATACCTAACACTGATATAGGGTATTAATAATAGGGTGGGGTGGGGGAAAATATACCAAATGTAAACTATGGACTATAATTAGTAATATTTTGAAATGTTCTTTCATAATTTGTAACAAATGTTTCACAACAATGCAAGGTGTTAGTGGTGGGGTGGTGTGTGGAGCCCTGTATGATGTTACGCATGTTTTATAAATTCACAACTTTTACTATACACTTAACTGTATATGTATGTTGATGTGGAATGATAAACTTCAATAAAATTTGTTTTCATTTAAAAATGTGACTCAAGAAGTTGTGGATTTTGAAAAGTTGGATGACTAAGCTTCTGCCTTTCAAGGTCATGATGTTGCTTTCTGTTGCCTGGGTATTACTAAAAGAAAAAAAAAGCTGGGGTGGCGATGGGATATGTTTATGTTGACTGAGATTATGTGCAGAAGTCTGCAGAGCTGGCAAAAGATGGAAGGTGCAAATATTTCAACTTGCTGTCTTCTAAAGGAGCTGCTAAGCCGAGCAATTTTATATACCTGTAAGTTAAGGGAGAAGTGAAAGCAAAGTTTGAAGAATTAAAAATTTGATTGTTACTCAATATTTAGGCCTGGAATACTACATGTGATAGGCAAGAATCTCATCCAGGTGAATAGCTATTAGGAAATTATTTGGCTGCTTGCCACAATCTTAGGCCAGTGGACATATCTGTGCCCGTGGTGAACATGGTTAGAGCAATGCTGAAAAACGTAGTGAAACCAAGCAACACAAAGATGGAACTGCTGGAAAACAAGGCTATCTACACCCTGGTGAAAGTCAATGATGACTCTCTCAAGCCATGAGCACAGCGGAGAAAAGCTATTTATTTTCTAAACCTCAATACCCATCAGCAAATTAGTAATTTCAGGGTATAAGGAAATTCAGCCTGTTTAATTTAACTTTGTCATTTCACTATTCTCAGCCCTCCAGATCCAATCAAGAAATTACTGTTTTGTACAATAGTGGTTCAGAGCCTGGCTATACATGTAGATTACCTAGGGAACTCTTGAAAAATAGAAATTTATAGGCCTTACCCTTAAACCTTCTGTATAAAAATTTTGGGGGTATGGGTACATGAATCAGTTTTTTTCCCCCCTCATTTGTTTTAAAGGTTTCCTTTGGTGGTTCTGATGTTACCAGCTTTGGAAACACTTGTCTGCAGAATTACAGCAGCAGTGTAAATCTTTTGTACCTTATGTACCCTGCACATGAGCTCTGCTCTGTTACCTAGTGCTAACTGTAATTGTGTAACCGAACATTGTGCCTTTACTAATTCTTTAGACTATATAAAATAAAAACGGATTTCACAACCAAAAAAAACCTGCTATTGAAGGTTGCACTCTTTCTTTTACATAGTATGATGTTTGAATTGAAAGCCAAAAGCGACTGAGCCTCAATTACTCACATAAGTGAACCTGAGGAAAACATATATATATAAAAAAGTGTTTGCTTTATGGAAAGATTTCCTTTGGGGATTCTTAACATAGTTCCACTAGAATGTTTAAAGCATGCCTTGGTTTATAATAATTCAATTTATATCAAATCTTTAAGGAACACATCGGCAACATAATGGTGTATCAGCATATACAAAAACAGTGATAATTTCTGAGAAAGTTATCAAGGTTATGCGGTCCAGATACAGGCAATTAGAGCACTTCTATTCTATTTCTGGCTCTAGCAACCTTGTATAGGTTCTAAATAGACTTCAGAGGATTTTTTGAAAACTTTTCCAATGAAATTATGTCTACTCCATAATGACTTTGATGCTAATTATGTATTGCTACTTTCTAAATCACACCATTTTTTAAAATCTCTGAACTCATTCTTCTAGTCTTATCTAAAAAAGGGCAGAATATATTGCTAAAAAGAATGATGCTTAGCAATAGCTTAGTTTAAAAAAAAAAACAAACAACAAACCTACAATTTAACAAAATCGCCTCACAGAACTTTCAGGGTAATGTTTTGAGATTTGAACAGGGATGCAGAAGAGGTTGGTTTGTTTGTTTCTTTTATTGCACTTATTGCATTCTGGCCAAGTTCTTGGTATACTATAACCCAGAAGACTTAGGCCCTGGAATGGGGTCTCCATTAAGATAAAATAAACAGCTAAAAATTTAAATATTGAATGGTGCTTCTTAACGTTTTCCTGCAAAATGCTCTCAAGAGGAACAGAGGAAGGTAAACTCATACTACTGAGGGTATGAAGACTGGCCTAATGGGTTCAAGTTTGATGTTTTAAGAAATTTTTCATTTTACGCTATTATATATCACGTTTGTTTTGTTACTTAAAAATGATTTATGTAGCTATCATCAAATAAAATTGACAGACCAGGAAAAAATACCATGTTTACCTTGGCAGTTGCAAACCTCTCACTTTCAACTATATATGGCACCAACTTACTTTCCAAATCGCATCCCTGCACTGGCTGCCCCTTCCTTCCAATTTTAAAATTATTAACTACAGAGAGCTACCTGTTATAGGTAGGAATAGACCTTCTGTCTCAGTTATTTTGGGGTAGAAAAAAACATTGAGAAAAACTGGTTGGGCTTAAAGTAGCTGTGGAGAGACTTTTTTACTGGACCAGATTTTTATTAGGATTAAAAGATAGGTTTAAGATGCATGGAAATATTCTAGTATATAGAAATTATTATCTACAGTTATTTATCCTTTCTGGAACTCTTTCCATTTTTTCATTTAACTTTGTAATTCTGAAAGAGAATAATGTATATTAAGCTCTTATAAATACCTGATTTTCATCTCAGAATAAAAGGAAAATAACTTTTCTGTTATTGTAGCTTACAATCTAATAGTAATATATTCCAGGATCATGTTTGTGTTTTAAAATTTGAATATCAAACATAGAAAATGAAAGTAAACTGTAAAATCATGTTAATACTTTCTATGGCGCTTAGTCATATTCCCTTGTGATTACGGACCTATAAAGGTAGATAGGGAGGTAGGTACCCAGTACCATAAGAACTTTCTTTTTTTTTGTTTGTTTGTTTTTTTTGTTTGTTTGTTTTGATTTTTTTTTTAAAGATTTATTTATTTTATTACATATCTCCCCTTCCCCCCCGTTGCGGGGGCGCGCCGAGACTTGGTCACTGCGCAGGCGCGGCTTTCCCCGCTTGTGGGCGGCTTCTGCTTCTATTCACGGCCAGCTCTTGCTTCAGTTCGCGGGTGGCTGGCTGCGCTCCATCCGCAGGCGACCTGCCCTGCCCGTGGCGGCTTTTGCCCTGTCCGTGGCAGCTTTTTGCCCTGCCCACGGCGGCTCTGGCCCGCCCATGGCGGCTTGCCATTCTCAAGGCGGTCTGCC
>PVKH010003083.1:0-25628 GCA_004027955.1 Chaetophractus vellerosus | reverse complement strand
TCTTAATAGAACTGAAAAAGACTGGAGCACAGACTAAGTGTAGGAGTTCCAAGGGATGAGATGGAAAAGTAAATGTTTTTACGTGGCAAGCTGGGGAAGTGGTAGAGTTGGTGGGGTGGGAAAAAATATTGGATCCTAAAACCAAGGCTACAATGGAGATAACTGAAACCCACATTTCCAAATGCACATGGTTTTTTGTTTCATCAGAAATATAATTGCATTGTGAGTTAAACAGATGTTAGTGGGCTAGCCTAGGTACTATGTCAATATTTTGTGTTTCTACAGATTCTTATGCTCCTTAATTTCAACCAACTTGCAAAGAAAATCTATATCCAAAGTAGACTAGTTTTATACTAGTGAAGATGGTAACTTGCTGCACGCTGAAACGGCCTTGAAGCTGAGGGAGGCATGAACTATCCCCTGCTAACATTGCAATGGGAAATGCTGGTGAGCAAAAGCACCACTTTTCTTTAGTGCTTGCCTGCCCTTTCAAATGAGATCGTTGGAAATGCTACAACCGGTCTTGATAAAATTGAACCAGAGACCAGAACCAAAGTACAGCTAGAAACACCCCTTTCTCCGACTTCCACCACTGAGCTATCATTAGAACTGGGGTGGAACTAGAAAGACAATCTCTTCGTATCCCCTGACCACAAATTGGCGGTTTTTGGAAAAACTCCAGAGACAACAGTATTTTCCTAGGAAAACCAACCCTCTTGAGGGAAGCTGCAAGACTAGGCTCATGCACAGTAAAAAGCAATGGAGATTGAATAACGGTGACAGCAGCCTTCCTTGAATTCTCTTCCTGTCTATGAATTAAATCCTCTTTGAGGTGAGACCCTTATCGCCAAGCAGCCCCAGGAAAGGATTTGACCGATTGAGTTCATATTATAATACCTGGTACTTCTCCTGCCCCAGGGAAGGAAACATAAAATAAAGATGGCTGTACCATGAAATACTCAAATCTGTTCTCGGAATTCAAGGACTTAAATTATTCATTGACTGGGGCAGTTCATTTTTTGAAGGAGAATAGAGGGAAAAAAAGAAAAAATACTTTCTGTCACAAAATAAAATATCAGCCCTAATGTTCAAATTCACCCTCAGAACACAGCATAATCCTATATTATAGCCAATTCTGGTTTTTTTTTTTATAAAAAGTATGCAAACTAAAATAAACAAAAGAAAACAACTGAGCACAAGAAAACAGCTCACAGCAAATGACATTTGGAATGAAAGATAGAAAACCCACACCATTTTGTTCTGTACCTAAATAGACCAAAAGCAGAAATGCACTAGAGACATTTTATAATCAATATAACATTACCCGAGGGCACCATATGCAACTATAATCTTAAAAACAAAACTCAAGGAAATGGAACATTTAAATTAGAAGGACTTTTAGCCACAAAATGGGAAAATGGTTCAATGTCCTTTTATATCAAGGAACTCTTAAGGACTATTTCTCACAGTCAGTTTTTGCTAAGCTATGTGAATATCTCAGGTCTTTCTTGTCATTGTACCCTTCATAATCACCACAATTCAACATGACACCATAGCTTGTAAGAAATTCTCCCCTGCATCCATTTAAATGGACACTAATTGGAAAGTTCAGTGAACAGAAAAAGGCTGTGAACAATATATATTTCAACCACTGTACCCAATCCTGACCTTAAATGACAAGGAGGGAAAAAGTGGTTCAACACAGCCTCTGCATTCAGCTCTGTGCGGTGAAACAACTCTGTGAGTTAGGTGCCAGATCATCCCGGGGCTCCCCGTGAGACCTCAGTAAAACCTGGTGACTCAATGAGAATCAATCTCTTCCACAAACATGGTTCTATAAGGGAGCATCTGGGTGCCCCCCATCCCACACAGCACTGAAGCTGGGGACTCCACAGACTAGGAGGTGACAGTAAGGCATTGTTGAAAACACAGCTGAGCTCTGAAGTCAAACAAGAATTTCAGCCTTGGCTCCACCTCTCAGATTTGTCATCTGTAAATCAAGGACAGTAGTTTTAATGATATCATGAGCTATTGTGAGGAATAACTTAGAAGATGTGAATATAACATTGCACATGCCACACAGTAGGTGCTGCATTAGTAAAAGCTAGCATATACTTAGGACTAACAACAATTGGAATACTTGTCTCACAATAAGCCTATGAGCTAGGTAATATGAACATCCCCATTTTACAGACAAAGAGGCTGAGCCACAAAAAGGATAAGGAACTTGTCTAAGATCACACAGCTATTTAGTGGTCAACAAGATATTTAAATTCAGAGATTCTAGTTCTACACATACTGCTTCTCATCTGGTTTTACTGGATGGATGGATGGATGGATGGATGGATGGATGGATGGATGGATGGAAGGAAGGAAGGAAAGGAGTTAAATTACTTTAAAAATATAGGCCATTTCCATATACCTCACCTCCTCCCTTTCCCACTCTTCCCCCATTAACAACATCTTTCATTAGTGTGGTACATTTGTTAAAACTGATGAGCATATATTGAAGTATTGCTACTAACCATGGTCTATAGTTTACATTATAGTTTACACCTCGCCCCCACACAATTTTATAGGTTTAACAAAATGTATAATGGCCTGTACCCATCATTACAATGTCATGCAGGACAATTCCAATGTCCCCAAAATGCCCCAATGTTACA
Organism: Chaetophractus vellerosus; assembly: GCA_004027955.1. Taxonomy (NCBI): domain Eukaryota; kingdom Metazoa; phylum Chordata; class Mammalia; order Cingulata; family Chlamyphoridae; genus Chaetophractus; species Chaetophractus vellerosus. The sequence continues at coordinate 22,962 of PVKH010003083.1, read as the reverse complement.
CCTATTCTTCCCCTTCCCTCCCCTCAGAACCTCTGGTGGCCACTGTTTTTATATCAATGATACAAGTTCTGCCATTGATAGAATAGTCATAAGTCTAATTTAGACCATAGTTGCATTTGCCCCTTATGTTTGTTCATTCCTCAGTCTTTAAGCTTTTGGGATGGGGATGCCCACTCTGTTTCTGGTTGAGAGAGGACTTAGATCCCATGGGGCAGATAGGTAGAATTGTCTTGCTTGTAGTTGTAGATACTCTGTTTTTCTCTTCTTTCATTCTTAAAGATTTCACTGTCTCGAGAAGTTATGGTCAGAAATACTGCAATGGTAAAATAATATAGTACATAATCAATTCAGCCCTCTGGAGCACCAAGCCTGACACACAACGAAAGGAGACAGCAAGGGTTTTAAAAAGTCCAGAACAGGAAATACGTGGCTGATTACAAAAGCTCCCAGGCAAGCTGGGATTCAGAGCAATTCCCCCTTCCTCCTGCCTTTTCAGTGGTCTCAATGCCCTGCTAATACTGCTCCTCCTTGACTGGGGTGGCCTTTATCTTACTCTCTCGATTCCCAGGATTCTCAGCTGGACAGGGTTCTGTTTTCTAGATCGACATTCAGCATCTATCCTTATGGGGTTACAGCCCCATTATTCTAGGAGACAGAAAGGCAATGACTCAAAATTCAAATCCTGAGTGTTTGAGGGACTAAGGTAAAACAAACGAATCTATCATATTTACATAATCTTTTTAATAAATGGTACTTCATCCCTGCAGAAATCTTTCACAAATGAGAGAACTGAGGTCCTGGGATATACATTAACTTACCCAAGATCACAGAGTACCTACCAGAAGCAGGATCTAAACCCAGGCCTCGCTGGCTCTACATTGCATGCTCTTTCTCATGGTTCCTTATGGCTGCATAAGTGTAAATCCACCCCATGCAGGAATAACACCTTATATGTAGATTAATTCTGGGTATTCCAAGTATTTTAGGAGATTGCTGATGAGGATCTTTTTGGTTGTCTGTGTTAGTGCCCTATTGATGGATCTTCTGACACAGCAAGAAGACTGTAGGAGACTATTAAATCCACCGTTCTGATTACCCAGCCCTCTTTGTGAGTACACCCTTCCCTTAACAGATTCTACTTCATAGCCACTGGCCTCAGCATATCATCCAGATCCAGTCATTACATAACCCCACTTCCAGTTATACAGTGATTAACTCAGGCATGGGCACATAACCCAAGGAAAGCTAATCAGAATCCTCTTCTGGATTCGCTGTATAGATACTATGACGGGGAAGTTCTCTTTCAAGGGAGAATTCTAAAATGAGATGATGTGAATCTGGAGTCTTCAGTGTCCACATTCTATGTTATGGGTTGAGAGCCTATTTTTTTCAGAATGCAAGCAAGACAGCACAAGCAAAAAGAGATAGATGGTGAGATTCCTAGCTTGGTTCCAGTGCTTGAGTCCTCTGTAGATGCAGTTCTTCCTTCAATCCTATGATCTCAATAATCTCCTTAGACAAGTGAGCTAATAAATTAATTTTCTTAAACTAGTCTATCACAAAAAAGTCCTTGAAATTCCCTGTTAAAAGTTTGCATGAAAGTATGCCCATCTGAAATGTTGTTGCCTAATTTACCTTGCCGTTGTCTCTACCACCGCTCCCCACACTAGAATGTCAACTCTATGAGAGCAGAAATCTAGTGTGTTTTGTTCACTGCTACATCCCCAGTACCCAGGAGAAAGCCCTGCACATAGTAGAAATTCAATAAAAAATGTGAAAAAAGAAACAGAGTGGGCAGATGAGTGGTAAATAAGGCAGAGCCAAAATCCAAGACCCCAAGCTCTTGCCTGAGAGGCACTCCATAAAGACACAGCAGGAAGCTGGTGGGATATTAGAATCCTCACTGGGGCTCTGTAAAGTATGAGCTACTAGAGACCCCCAAAAGCAAACCTTCTGTCTCTTCAGGTGGGAAAACAGTTAACAAGGTTTTCTGCCTAGGAGACCTCAAGTAGACATTTATTGACTGAGCAGGTCTCTGCACAAATAGGCCTCCATCATAGAATCAGAAAAAAATTCAAGTGTTCTTTAGGTCCGTGCATGGTGCTGAAATGACAATATAATGAATTAGTGAGCTCTCCTAGCAATGACATACCATGCAATTTAACTCTACCCTTCATGAGTATGTGCCATGTTCAAGCTACAATGTTAGGAAATGTAAAGAATGCTGAGTAGATGATGTCTTCTCCCTGCTGTGATGGAGCCTTAAGGAGATAAAACACATATGAAAAGATCTTGCACTACTAGGCAGTAAATGGTAGTACATAATGAGTTATGGGTTTTCTAAGCGGAAAAGAAGGAAAAAAGTAAAGGAATAACCCCAAATACACTATTTCCAAACTTATTTTTGGGTCATTAGCATCCTCCAGGCAAAATAATTGGAATTTCAATTGAGATTTCACACGTTTTTGTGTTATTTGATTTGTTAGTTGTTCAGTGGTGCTCTTTTTGAGGAGGGGAGTGTGAAAGGTATAAACTCAAACAAGAGACAATAGGATAGTGGTCCTTCTAAAGATGCTATTATAAAAACGAACAAAATTATGTCAAGTTTGAATGTTTAAGAATCTAGACTTTTTACAAATATTTCTTGAAATTGGCCATGTAAAGTATTTTGCAAGATGCCTGAACAATATTTGAAATTATGAGAGATCCATTGCAAAGACCTTGCCCTCCAGGTGTTTGTCTCCAAAAGGGAAGAGAATAATAACATCTATTGGGTGCATATGTTGCCAGTCACTGTGTTAAATACATTATCTTATTTAACCATAACAACAGACATATAAGAAAGGTGGTATAATTATACCCATTTTACAGAGCTAAACAAATTGCCCATCTTCACATAGCTAAGAAGGGGCAGAGCTGAGCCTTGAACCAGAGAAGTCAGACTCCACTACTCTTGCTCTTGGCCACTACCTCCTCCCCATTCAAGGCTGCCTAGGGAGGCGTGTTTTGGCAATAACATTTGCAAACAAAAGAAATAATAAAACAAGAAAAAGGATAATCAAATTTGACCAAAGTTAGCAATCCACGCTAGTTGAAGGATAGGTATAAACTAAAGGAAACCAGGCTGTTGAGGTTCCCTATCATTTGCTTTTTGCTTTGTACATGAAGCTTATATCTGCTTCAGCACCACGGACCCCCCCCCACACACACACACACAACCCTACAAATTCACTCATGAGTCATGCAGACTTTACGAATGATTTTCTGAGGAGCAGGGAGAGAGAATTACATGGTACCCCACATAGCAGATGTCTCCCAAATTCATTTTAAACATTCTTTTTTTGTTCTTGGAAATTTTCTTTCTCTTCAGAATGTTCATATCTCCACTCTCCATCTTTCTACCACCAACCCCAGGCCTCTGGTCAAAGAAGCCCTGGATTGATTGCTACTGTGAGAGTATTTCATGTATTTAAATCATTAGTTGATTGAAACTGTGGCTGATTACATCTACAATCAACAAAGGAGATTGCCTTTAGCAATGAGAGAAGTCTCATCCAATCAGCTGAAGTCCTTAAAGACCTGATGATTTCAGCATCAGAAAGAATTTCTGTCTCTACTTCAACCAGCCAGCTTCTCCTGGGGAATTAATGGAAAGCTTCATTGGAGTTCCCAATTTGCAACCTGCCCTATGGAATTCAGACTTGCCAATCACCACAGTCATGTGAGCCAATTCTATAATAAATATCATAATATTTACACACATGTATATATGAGTGTTTACATATATACAAAGAGATCAAAACAATTGGAAAAGCCAATCATCAAATTTAAGTAGAAGGGTAAGGAACCCTGAATAGCCAAACCATCTTGAAAACAAAGAACAAAGTTGGAGGACTCACATTTTGTGATTTAAAAATTTTTAAATTTATAATAAAGCTAGAGTAATCAAAACATCATGATCCTGGCACATGGACAGACACATAAACCAATGAAATCTGAGAGTTCAGAATTAGAGTGGACCCCTACCTCAAACCATATACAAAAATTAATTCAAAATTGATCAGAGACCTAAATATAAAAACCCAACTATAAAATTCCTGAAGAAAACATAAGGAAGCACCATCAGGACTTTGTGTTAGGCAATGGTTTCTTAGACTTTACACCAAAAGCACAAGCAACAATGGAAAGAATAGATAAATGGTACTTCATCAAAATTTTAAAACTTCTGTGCATAAAAGGTCTTCATTATGAAAGTAAAAAGTCAACCTACAGAATGGGAGAAATTATTTGGAAACCACATATCTCATATGGATTTAATAGTCAGAATATATAAAGAAACACTACAACTCAACAACAGAAAGACAAACAATCCAATTTTTTAAAATGGACAAAACTCTTGAATAGACATTTCTCCAAAAGAAGACACACAAATGGGCCAAAAAGCACCTGAAAAGATGCTTACTTGTCAATATCCATTAGGGTAATGCAAATCAAAACCACAATCAGATACCACTTCATCACACCCTCTAGAATGACTACTATTAGACAAATGGAAAACAAGTGTTGGAGGAGAGATGTGGAGAAATAGGGACATTCATTCATTGTTGGTGGGAATGTAAAATGGTACAGCTGCTGTGGAAAACAGTTTGGTAGTTCCTCACAAAATTCAGAATAGAATTACCATACGACCTGGCAATCCTACTTCTAGGTATATATCCCGAAGAATTGAAAGCAGGGACTTGAACAGACATTTGCATACTAATCATAGCGGCACTATTCACAATTGCCAAAAGATGGCAAAATGAAGCTCCTGTTAAAGTTTTTGTCTAATTTTCTATTAGACTACCTGCTTTTTTTCTTATTATTTTTAGAGGTCTTATATATTCTATACTACTTCTTTGTCAGATAGATGTATTGTGAATATCTTCTACCCTTCTGTGGCTTTCATTTTCACTTATTTATGATTCTTCTTTTTAATGCAGTCTAACTTATTACTATTTTCCTTTATGTTAATGCTTTTGGGTCACTTTGTTTAGTCTTCCATATTTAGATCTACATCCCATGTAAAACTGATTTTTACATAAGATGTGAGAGAAGAGTCAACATTCATTTTTCCCACATGTATATCCAATTTCCTAACAACATTATTAAGAGACCACCCCTTCCTCGCTGTCCTGCATCTTTCTCATAAATCAAAGGTTTGTATGTGTGTAAGTCTGTGTCCTGAATCTCTATTATATCATTAGTCTATTTGTCTATCTTCGTACCATACCACATTGTCTGAATTGTAATCATTTATATTATATATTGATATTCAGTAGTATAAGTACTTAACTTTGTTTTTCTTCTGATTGTCTTGTTTCCTTGCCCCTATCAAAGGTTTTTTTTTCCCCCCACCCCATTGTTGTTTGTGTTTGCTGTCTGCCCTTTGTGTCCATCCACTGTGTGTTCTTTTCATGTCTGCTTGTCTTTTTTCTTCTTGTCTTTCTTTTTTTAGGAGACACCAGGAACTGATCCTGGGACCTCCGGTTGGAAGAGGCACTCAATTGCTTGAGCCACCTCATCTCCCTGATCTGCTGCATCTCTCACTGTCTCTCCTCTGCATCTCCCTTTGTTGCATCATCTTGCTGTGCCAGCTCTCCACGGCACGGGCCATCAGGTCTCCACAGTGCGGGCCAGCTTGCCTTCACCATGAGGCGCCAAGAATCGAACCAGGGCCTCCCATATGGTAGACGGGAGCCCAACCACTTGAGCCATATCCACTTCACCCTATTAAAGGTTTTTGATAAGCAGTATGAGGTAATCATTTGTGGTACCTTGGGACTCTTGTGGTATCTTAGATATCTTGATAATGTTCTGAAGGATGAATTGGTAATGGGTAGGGAATGGAAGTGAGAAGACCAGTTTAAATGAATGATGGTAATATTCTATTAAGACATTGATGTGAGAACTACAAATGAAAGGACAGATCTATAGCCGTAACAAGAAGGACTTATGACTGATTGGATGCAGGAGAAAGACAAAGGAGATGGAAAAAAATTACTGCAAGATTTGAAGCCTAGATAATTAAAGATTGGTGCAAACATTAATTGAAGTAGAGGACAGAGCTGGTTTGTGGAATGGGGGGAAGGATTAGACAGACAAATTGAATCTACAAAATTTAAAGAATAGCTGCAAGTGGCCAGTAAGCAGTTGAGAATGGTAGATTGGTGCTTGAGAGAGATCAGGGTTCCAGATAGAAAATTGGTATTATGTGTATATTGATGAATCATAAGATTAGATATGAATTCAAAGAGAGAATGCATGCAAGAGGACATAGGAAGGAGGGAGGAGGAAGACAGGAATAGAAAAAAGGCCAAAAGTAGTAGAAACAGATAAATGGATGGAAAGGAAAGAAAGAGGAAGAAGGGAAAGAGCAAGGATGGAGGAAAAAAAGGGGAAAAAATTAATTTGAGTTAAAAGAGAGGGGCTAGTCATTCCACATCTTCATTCTAATGTCAAATTCATGCTTTGATTCCTACTAGAAAATCATCTTGATGGGACATCATGTAGCAGACCCTCTGAGATTATATCTCCTTACCTGCTGTACTAGTCTATCCTACGTGATAGAGGACCTCTGCATCCTTCCCAGCAGAAGACCTGTGAGTCAAGAGGGCAATATGTTTGGGGACCCTGGGTTTCCTGTCAATGTGTGTGCATGTGAAGTGACAGCAGGTGAGTGGATACTGATTGCTTACATTATTAGAGGTGCTCTTCTGAAGAGGAGTGAAGGCGTAAACTGATCTACTTGGGATCCAAGAAAAGTGTGTTGCACAGTGTGATAAAAATCATTAAATAAAATGCCCCGTTTCCTAATTGCACTCAATAATTTTTTATTACATTGCTTACCTTTTATTGCATTTGGCCACATTTTAGAAATGTTGATGATTCACAAATAATTTTAAATGTTCCTGACGGCCTATAGACAAGGTTAATTTATACCCTAGAAGCCAGATGAGGTGTTAACTACATTCAGTTTGCACTTCAGTGGTTTGAAAGGTAATTGTTTTACATTCCCAGGGTTTAAAAGGGACTTCCAAAAATAGAGTAGACTATCAAACTCAAAGAGACAATAAATCGCTTGGATTGTTATTTTCTTAAAATTATGTTCTGTGATCTACCTAACACCAGTCAAAGTACTTCACAACAATCAATGGCAAAAGGTAACATCTGGGGGAATGTTCCAGCATCATTGATGACAGAACAATCAGAGTTTGGTACCAACCATTTGCTTGACTCAAGAAAATTTAAGAAAATTAGAAAATGGAAATAAAATGCTTTCCCATCTTGACAGATCCTCAGTATACATTTGAAGACCTGAACCACATTTCACAGTCATGTCCATTCCTCTTTTTAACTATCTGACTTTTTGGGGGAAACCAGCTGAAGGTGAAGATTGGAAGATTCTTCTTGAATAGTTTATACTTTAAAAATGTTTACCTTAATTGGACATTGGGAAGCAAATTTAAGCCTCCAAATAAGTCTCTGGGCAATCTTTTTCTTCCTTCCAACTTTTTTTAAAGAATAACCTTGTTGAGAATATTAATAAGTGAACACACCATGTTAACTTATAATGACAAAAAAAAAAAAAAGTCACTTCCCCAGAGACACTGTATCATCATGACTGGTAGCTTGATTACCAGAGCAATTGTCATGGGACAGTTATTTTCGTACTCAATATCCAAGGCATTTCTAGTTTTCAAGACCCAAAAAGAAATGGAGTACAGAAATCAAAATTATAACATCATAATGCAAAAACAAGACAAAATAATTAGGTCAAATGAATAAACTCAGAATTATTTTTGTACTGAAATTTCCCAATTCCACTGGGACATATTGGAGATTTTTCACTCCTATGACCTCAAATATCTTGTGTTGTTACACAGGCCTTGCACTCTTGAAATAATAAAAGTGATTAAGCTCAAGTGTATACAATCTTTGCTTGCTTTTCACAAAAGAGTTTCTTAAAGATGTACATTTAAACTTATTAATATTGTGGTGATGGAAGAACATGTAACATTGATATAAAGACAGTGGCTACCAGAGGTTCTGAGGGGAGGGAGAAGGAATAATAAGTGGAACACAGGGCATTTTTAGGGCATTGTAATTAAGTGTAAACCACAAAGTAACTATAGACCTTGGTTTGTAGCCATGCTTCACTATTTACTCATCAATTGTTACAAATGTACCACACTATTGTAAGATGTTATTAATAGGGGAAGATGTGGGAGGCAGAGGGTGTAGGACATATGGAAATCCCTTATATTTTCAATGTAACTTCTCTGTAATCTAAAACCTCTTTAAAATAGTTTATTATATATATATATACATATATACATGTATTTTTAAGATGTACATGTATGTGAAGGGGGTGGTATATGCTATGTACCTAATCCATTTTTCTGTATTTAGTTATCTTTGTTAATAAAAGATAATTCAAGTGGGTATTTCAGACTTCAAAATTCAATTTATTAAAAAAATAAGAATTAACTTTTAATAGAAACACATGAACACAATTTAAGAGACACTTTGGAGAAGTATCTCAAAATGTTGATTTTTCTAACCAGGAAATGGTTCCTGAAAAAAATTCACAGCCCAATTAGTATCACTCACAACTTTATAAAGTCTTCCTTTTATGTTTTCAGGAATGCAACAGCTTGAGTTAGATGAAAATTAAAATTCAGAGGTCGAAATTAAAATTCAGCTCTGTACTTGAACATTGTGTAAATTCACTGTGCTCAGGCTCACATTTGTTTACTGGAGAACTTTTCAATAAAGTCCTTATAATGTGCTTGCAGCTCCAAATAAGCTTCTAAAATCACAAACTCTAAAGCTATGAATATTTTTTGTGGGAAGTGGTACACTGAAATTAACACTCATTACGGTTTTGAATAAAAAACCAAAGTAGTACATACAAATGTCTCCAATTTTCTTGGCTAAGGAAACACAGCTGAAGCTGTGTCTGTCATGGAAGTGGGTAGCAATTTCTTAAGGTAGCACAGGAGAAACTTCTAATCAAAGCCAGGAAAAGTCATTTCATGTTGGGCATGCTGAGAAAAGTCTTCCACTTCACCCATCTCTTTGACTTGTGAAATAAACACCTGGCAGGCTTTGTAATATCACCTATTAAACTTTCCCCAGTTTTCTCTGCAATCACAAAACCACATTTTATTTTCAAACGGAGTGTACCGCACTTGAATTCTTTCTGATTCCTATTAGTTTATTAGAGAACAGGTAAGAAAATGTAAAGCCTCTGTAATTTGGTGATAATAATAATGGCTAACAGGCACTGAGCATTTACTATGTTTCAAGCACTGGAATAACACTTTATAAACATTATTTCACTGCATCCCCCACACAACCCCATGAGGTAGATTCAATATTTCATCATCTTTCGGAGGCCATTATCATTTTTTAATATACAAGGAAAAAGGGAAATGTTGCCAAATAAACTACGATGCAATGTTTTCTTGTCACTTTGAATTTTTATTTTAGACTTGTTGAAAGAACTTTTTTATTAGACCAGACCTCTCGTTGCTTTGCTTCCCCCCCCTCCCCCATCTATTGCTAGGGATTTGGAATTTCTCCTGCCTACAGCTGCTTTGCCTGGTGTGTGATAAGCAATCCTTTTGCTCTTCCTCAGTAACAAAATGCAATGCAGTTTCAGCTACTTGTGGCTATTTTCCTTTCTTATAAAGCATTCTCATAAAGCATTGTTTCTTTCCTTGCAAGAAAATATGGCGTGGCAAGCACTCTTCTAGTGATGAATATTTGCTTTATGAAGAGCAAACTTAAACCCCACTGCTCTATTTCTGTGTATACAATAACTTTTTGTCTCAAAGCCAAATTGTCGTGTAATCTTTCTGAAGATGAGTTAAACGAAAAAGTAACTCAGTACATGAACTAACACTGGTGCCCACACCTTAGGGCAATCGACAACAAGAACAGCAATGACCACGCGTGCGTTATGCTCAGGCAATGCCAACTACATCTCAGGTGCCACGTGGCCAAGGGTATCGTAAAACGCCATTGATTTTAAGAGTAGTCTCAATTTCTGAAATGTGAAGATATATATATATATGTGTGTGTGTGTGTGTGTGTGTTACTTGGAATCTATGAAATTGGTATGCTCAAAACATCAGACAATCGTTCAGAGGCCAAGGCAGAATTGTTACTCAGGAAATCTGACTCTAGATCACACACTCTCATTTTTTGTTTTTTGTTGTTTTTTGCTTTTGTTTTTGTTTTAGGAGATACCGAAGATTGAACCCAGGACCTCATACATGGGAAGCAGGCACTCAACCACTTGAGCTACATCCACTCCCCATTAATTAATACATTTACACTAGTTTTAGAAAAATAAAGAAAATATATCTATGCCCTTATAACTTTGCCATAATGAACTGAGTTCAAACTCAATATAAGTTTCACCTTTGGTCTGTGGCTTTAATTTCAAATCTTTGCTTCCTCTTCTTGTGTTTTTATTAAATAGTGACACTAGTCTTCATAATATGCATAAAAAGGTGATGGTTTCAGACTGGAGAGTTTATGATCTAAATTAGACAGGACAAAACTGATAAAAAGAGATAAGAGATCGTGAGAAGCTGGTGTTGGTTTCAATTTGCTTCATTTTCATGGTGACAGTTTTCTTAATTCTTCCTTCACCTCATACTTCCCTTCTCTTTTTCTCCCAATAATTGTTGAAGTGTGTCAAGCAGGCAGATGTCCCCTTTGTTATGAGTGAAGAATCTGAGAAGTATATCCGCATTCACAGATAGTAAAAGGATGAGACAGTTCTAGCACCCAGATTTTCCCAATATTCAGAATACATCCGTGTTCAAAAAAAATTATAGTCTTGTTGCAACATTTAACAAAAGGATAAATACATGATATCACCTGACCACCCAAAAAGTCTCCTACCAGAGAAAGAGAATTTGCCCAAAGGTCAGATTTCAAACATTAACCTTGAACTTAGTGAAAACACAACAAGGTGAAATACTTAAAAGAGTGTGGATTCTAGGGCCAGCTTGTCTTGGTTTATATCCTGGCTCTGCCATTAACCAATTTTGACAGCTTCACCAAGTTACTTAATTTCTCTGTGTTTCAGTTTCCTTACCTATGAAGTTGTGATGATCATAGCCACTAAAATTCTGATGTGAAGAAAATGAAAGGCTGAAATGCTATCAATAAGATTGTATATAAACTAGGAAGAATAATCTTTAAAATAGAAACTTAGGAATGATGAGAAAAGGAAATTGGGGGAAAAGGAGCCACACTTTGTTGCTATTTCAAGCTTGAATTGGCTACCAGTCACCTTCAGTTTTTATATATGTTATTATTCATCTATACATATCTAGTCTTTCTAGGAAGCCCTCAAAGGAACGTCAATTCCCAGACACAGTCTTTTGCTTGCCTGTTTAAATTTCCAGAAACATATCCACATATCATTTCCAAAGTCCCAGTACTATTTGTTTATGCACCTCAGCAAGAACGTCTGATAAACACACACATTCTTTCCCAAAGCCACACTGACTTCATGGTATTTGCAAGCACACTAGGGACACTTACCGAGCAAATGGATGCCCTTTGAATTCCTGCATTCACCTATTTTCCTTTTAGTAATGGAAATAGTTACCACCTCTTCTCGGGAATTTTAAAAACATCCACACAAAGGTATATGGAAAAACAATTTCTCAATCATGGCAGAATAAGAGTGCTTCAAAAGGGTAATGATGAAGAAAAATAGTACAGCTGTGGTGAAATACCTTAATTCAGCAAGAAGATTGTTTTCCCAATAGAAAAATCTAAGGTTAATATATATTACATAGGCATATAACACAGTTACTACACAACACACTCTTCATATTAATGCAATGAGAGAGATGGTAAATAAACTCAAGCATCAAAAAATAATAACACCTTTGTTTACAGGGGACTATGGTAGCTCTAACTTGTCTTTCCTAGTTCCCTCCTCTGGACAACAGAGCAGCTTCTCTACTTCCTGTGTTCAAATAGAGCTTTCCTTCCAGCCCCTTATATGAACTCATAGGGGTAAGTCTGTCCAATCAGAGGACCCTGTCCCCCAAGCCTCAATGTTTCTGGAACAGACCAATCAGTTCAGGCCAATCCGAGTCCTTCTTGGACACCTTCTACTTAAGCTGAAAGGAAAGTCTCTGTTTCCTTTCTGTTGCAGAGTTGGAAGAGTACAAGCTGGAACTGCCATATTTCCCAAGCTTTGGGTGGAAACCTACCTTGTGTAGAAGAGAATAAGGTGCAAAGAGAAGTAAAATAAGCATAGAAGAGAGTGTGTCAGGTGCACACCCTGTACTCCATCTTTTGTTCTAGGGCTTCTATTTGCATAGAATACCATGTGAACAGAGCCCCTGAAGTTATGCCACAAAATAGCTTTAATGAAGAAACCCGCATCCAGGTCATTTGGAATCCTTAGTTCCAATGGCTTTGCCTTCCATCGTATGAAATACCCAATAACCTGCCCAGTTCCTTCGGCCAGCTAACTCTGCTTAACCTTCCTAGCTAGTGTGAGTTAAGTTTCTGTCACTTGCAACAGAAAGAATGGTGAACAATACATACTTTCTATAACTTTACAAAATGCTCTCACACAAAGTTCACTTGACACAGATAGTTATGGTACCTATTTTATGGGTGAGGAAACAAAGAGGTTAAAGATTTCCCTGTCATGATGGTGGAACAGATTAAAAATAAATAAATAAGTAAAAGGAAAGCTGAGGATTCCACCTGGTTCTCTTCTATGTGGGTTCAGTGACCTTTCCTCCCCGCAACACTATGCCACATCAATTTGTCTCCAAATGTAGGGTTGGAGTTTGGAGGAGAGCATTCCTTTCTCTTCGCCCTCTCACTGCTGTGTCCAACCAGGTGCTCTTCATTTCCTTTAGCCACACTTTGGGTCAGGTGCCTGAAGAGAAGCTCACTATCGAACCCCAATCATAACTACCAATGCCTTTTAATAGTTCTTGTTCATTAAACACTTAATATGAGCCAGGCACTGTTCTAATCACAGCATTTGTCTTAACTCATTTAATCCTCATAAACACTTGCAAGGTACGTATTGTAATAATCCCTACATTAGGCATAAGGAAACGAAGGCACAGAAAGATGATAGCACTTGCCTAGGTCTCGGTGCTAATAAGTGGAGGAGTGTGGATCTGAATAGAGGAAATGGCACTCCAGAGTCTGTCCGTGCCTCTGCCTAGAAGCTCATCGCGCGGTGCTCAGATGCTCTGCCATAGATTCTTAAATATATTTTATATCACGTGTGCCTGGGTGCCTAACCTTTTTATCCCTGCTTTGATATCTTTGACATGATCTCTGAAGCTTGGAACCTGCTTGTTTTTCTTACCTTGGCTCAACCTTCCTGTATATAGCCCATGTGACTAAAAGCAAATTAATGCTCACTGAATCCTCTCTGGTAATATTTGCAGTGCTTGAACCCACAACCTCACAGTAGGAGAAAGGTGAGCCTAATGTGAGCTTACTCTGCACTGAGCTAATCCTGCCTGGCAGGGAGTACCCGAAGGACCCACGGGTAGTGAAAGTTTCTCTCGTATTTACCTATCTTCTTCTTCCTGTGGGCCTTTTAGAATATAAAGCACCACCCAACATAAATTATTCTCATCCTGAGGATTCTGCAGCTAGTTATCTGGTTTCTCCCGCTGTATTTGCTAAAAGACTTTTGCACTATATTCACAGAGTTTCAGTTTCAAACATCAAAGAAAAATGCTGGTTAATTTAAACAAAAAGAATTTATTGGAGGGGTACGAGGTGCTGAGATTACAGGGGAATCTGGAAAACTAAGCTTTAAAACAACAGGCAGAACCACAAGCCAAAAGAGCTGAGAGACTCCGCTGTCTCCTGGGTCTAGACACTACGATGGATGAGCTCCAAATGATTTTTTTTTTTTCTTTACTCAGCTCAAGAGTCTAGGCAAGTCCAATCAGCTTATCTTAAGTTCTGTACCTGGCTTGTAGCTAGGGCAGAGCATGACAAATGGCTGACATTTCCATTAAAATTGCCCACAAAAGGAAAGAAGAAATTTGCCCCAAAAGTCATCTGTAAAGATAAGAAGGGCTGATGGTCACTGGGCAGCCAAACAGCAACAGGAAGGTCTCCTCTACCATACCGACTAGCACTACAACCTTGATCATGATTGTTAAGTAAGTCATTCTCAGTTCCAGTATCTACATTTAATGTTATCAGGGGTGTTTTATTCAGACCTTTATGAAGATTATAAAAGGACTTACTGATATTAAATGGCTCAATACTTGGTAATATCACCGAGATACATTTTACAATATAACGAACTAGAAAAGATATATAGGAGATTCTGCCAACCTGTTTATCCCACATAGAATTTATGATAACCCTGGAATAAGGAGGTTAAAGGAGTGGTCTGGCACAGAATGGAGTCTCTTCTCTGGGTCCCGTACTCTTTGTGCTGGGATACCTACTTCTGTCTTAAGGGCCCCACATCTTTGCTCCTGCACTTATTTAAAGTAACCACCTTATCAGTTGATGGTTGTCAAGATGTTGCTTCTCTCAAATATTCTGTTAAGCTATGGCCTTGTGATAAGGCAGCACTGTACCTCTCTGACCTAAACTCTCAAGGTCTATGTTTATATTTTCTTTGATGACTACTTTCTCTTCACAGGAGCAGGGTTCTCTGAGCTGAAGATGTATGTTTTTAAAAAGGAAGCACTTCTTGTTTGGCATACCATCTGGACAGTGATTCTCCTTTGCAAGGAAACGTGGACACCATGATAATTTCTGAGCAAGACAAGTCAAAATCATCCTTACTCCCAACCCTGGCAGTGATACCTCAGGGGTAGGTCAGAGACATTATTTTTAAATGCCTTACGGGCAACACTTCCTTCCTAGAAGTTACTCTGCCAATAACTTGGCAGTAAATGTAGCCTGCTCTGAATAAGCAGAACAGCATTTACTTCCAATACTTAACCATTAAGGCAAATTTAAAAACTAAACAACAACAACAAAACAGAACATAAAAAGAAAAACCACCTCACTTTCTTCTGATCTTCAAGAATTAAAGTTCTCTGGATTTCTTGTGCTATACAGTTTGTTCATTCTCAAACTTTAGGCTTTTCTCTCTCCCAAAAACTATCATTATCCCTTTGAAACACAGCTGCCTACCCTCATTAGTTCTCCCTTCCTCTCACTCACGCTTCCATCACATACTCACATGTGTCATTTCCTCCTCCACATTTCAGAAATTCTCAACTAATATGTTCATCAACTGCTCTGTTACCTTGACTGCTGCCACCTCCTTCTCTGCCAGTTCCTTTTTGTCACCTACCCAATCTATTTAAAACCCCTGTGCCAAGATATTCTATTCACACAGCTAAGACCAAGACAGCCGTATCTTCCCATCCATCTCTAATTTCCCTTTCCTTCTTGACTTCTAACTTCTGGCTACCTTCAATCAATCAATCAATCAATAAAAATCTTGCTTTAGGGATTCTACAAACTGTGCTAGGAATTCTATTGAAGAGGGAAAAAATGAATAATACATGGCATCGATCATCAAGCATAATGCAATATATTGAGGATGATAATGTAAATAAATAATGAAACAAAAATTCTGTAATATATGTTAAGTCACCACTGTGTGGTGGTGGTCAAGGTCATCAGAGGGGCTCAGTGGAAGGAGATATACCTCTGGACTTGAGGAGTTAGAAGCCATCTATGGAAGATTGAATCATGTCCCCCACAAAGACATATTCAAGTCCTAACACTGGTCCTGTGGGTGTTAGCTCATTTGTAATTAGGAACTTTGAAGATCCTATTAAGATGGGGCCAAACTGAAACAGGGTGAGCCTTAATCCAGTATGACTGGAGTCCTTACAAGGAGAAGAAATTTGGACATGGCAGCAGAAGGAACAGGAAGAGATAGAAGGAGACAGACCTCCGTGTGATGGAAGCAGAGCTTGAGTAATGGGTTGCTGGTAAGCCACCACCAGAAGAATGCTGCATACTTTAGAAGAACCATGACCTGCCAATACCTTGATTTTGGACTTCTAGCCTCTAAAACCGTTAGACAGTAAATCCCTGTTGCTTAAGCCAACCATTTCTGTGTTATTTGCTATAGCAGTTCTGGCAGACTAAGTGTCTAATCCAGTGAATCCAAACCTAAGTGATCATCAGAATCATCTAAGAAGGTTAAAAGAAATACCACATATTACTGAATCAGCATCTCCAGAAATGGGACTTTTGGATTCGTAATAAAATTTATGAGTAAAAATAAAAATCTTTCCAAGTGATATTCATGATTACTCATGTTTGTGAGCTACAAGTTTATTCCATTCATAAATTTTTAACCAAAGCCTAAAATGAATTACAGATTTAAGTGCCTTAACCAAATCACACAACTGATAACTAGCAAAACTATGAGCTAAAGTCAGGACTCTTGACTCACTCTCCCAAACTGCTCCCATTCTCTGTACCCCAAGAAGATAGCAGGAAGATTTGGAACTTCACCTGAAACTTGTATTGTAATAGGTTCCATATACATGGGGAAAGGGGTAGAATATTTCAAGGGAAGTTTCTTCCCATCCTTTCTCCTATCCGATTAATTTAAATCCAAAGACTATTTATTGAGGGACTAATATATACAAGACATTGACCTAGACACAATGTGATATATAAAGATGGGCAAGCTACCATTCCTTAGGGAAGGTTTACCTTTGAAAGGATATTGTCTTTCACAGCCCATTTTAAAATGGGGACCTCTTGGGGTACTTCAACAAGCAAGTTCCTATCATCTAACTCTGACTACTGAGTCACAACCTGCAGAGGTGGGATGCAGAAATATATATTATTAACACACTTCTCAGTCTAGTCTTATGAACAGTGAATTCTGAGATCCATGGTAGTTAGTAGGTAAAGACTAATAGATTTTCATCTCAGAGATGTAGAGCCAGAGTTTTGGCCCTACCCTTATATCAAGGAAAAAGCTGCCTGAACTGCAAATTAATGATTTTTCTTAAACCCACTTGTTGGGGATTGAATCATGCAAAAGGCATGTTCAGGTCCCAACCTCTGGACCTGTGGGTGTGAAACCATTTGTAAACAGGATCTTTGAAGATGTTAATAATTAAGATGCCCAGACTGAATGAGGGTGGGCCTTAATCCAATATGGCTGAAGTCTTTATACACAAGGAAATTAGATATGGAGCAGCCAGAAGCTGGAAGTCAATGGAATCCAAATAGTAAGGAGAAGATGCCACCATGTGTATTATCATGTGATGGAAAAGACAAGGAACTCCAGAGGCTGCCAGCCAGCCAGAAGATACTGACCCCAAGAGAAAGTAAGCTTTCTATCCCTGAAACTGCAACCCAATAAATGCCTATTGTTAAGCTAACTCATTTGTATCATTGTATAGTATTTCTTTTAGCAGCTGGGAAACCAAAACACCGCTGAAGAACTGAGATCACAGAGCCACCAAGTAATCTGAAATCTGGGGAGACACAGGTGCCTTCAGGGAGAAATAGGATCCAAATATTTGTTTATTTGGGATGATAATTCTAGGCACTATATTCGTAAGACAATACAGTTAAATTTTTAAAATGAATTGCTGGATGTCCATTGTGGTCTAGCATGTGAATGTGATGCCCTTAAGATCTCAGTTACAGAGGCCTTTCCAAGTTCTTGCAGGCTTTGCCTTCATGAACTCTACCAGGCACTCACAGGGAAGATTGGGGAGAATCCTGAGAAAGCTTTCCTTGTGAGGAAATAGTAGCCACTGCCAGTATTCTGGCTTGACCCATCTCCCATATCTCTCCCACAAAACTAAAGCCTTAATCTGAAGAAGGAAGAGCAATGAAAACTGTTACCTTAAGGCACTGGTATAAACCCATTGCAGCTGGAGGACAGACCAGGAAAATAAAAGAGCAGGGACTACATTTGGGGGAGGCGCAGGAGCATTTGAAAGGGCGATACTCCAAAGACCCAAGGACATGATGCCTGACTAAGCCTGAAGCTTATCAGAGTATCAGAGAATTCCCCCTCTCCTACTACCTGCTTCCAGGCCACAAGTAAAATTAACAGCGGAACACAGCTGCACAAGCATGAAAAACCGTGTTATTGCTTGGTCAGAATGCAAAGGGAAGATCCAAAACCAAAGAGGGAGTAGATATTGAGAAAATAACCTTTAGCACACCAGCCCACATCCTTTACACAAGGTATCACTAGAAGGATGCAAATCCTAGGGGCACTGAGGGTAACTGTAACAACAAAAAATTTTAAAATGCAGCCCAACTCCTGACCAAATTAATACAAACCCCATACTAAGATCTAGCAAAAGGAAAGGTATACTCATCTCCAAACATGTGTGTGTGTGTATTTATTTATTTATTTATTTATTTATCTCAGCATCTGTATTAGTCAGCCAAAGGGGTGCTGATGCAAAATACCAGAAATTGGTTGGTTTTTATAAAGGGTATTTATTTGGGGTAGAAGCTTACAGTTACTGGGCAATAAAGCATAAGTTTCTTCCCTCACCAAAGTCTATTGCTACATGTTGGAGCAAGGCAGCTGCCAATGTCTGCCAGGGTTCAGGCTTCTTAGGTTCCACTCTTCCTGGGGCTCTGTTTCTCTCTGGGCTCAGCGTCTCTGTTTCCTCCACAAGGTCAGCTGTAGACTATGAGGATCTCTAGGCTTTGCCTCTCTCCACAAGGCCAGCTGTGAACTATCAGGCAAATGGCTCTGTCTCTTTTCCTAGAGCCTTCTCTCCTTCCTCATGACCAAGGTCCTCCGTGTGCTTACTCCCCGGGCTCCAGCATTAACACTCAGCTTCAGAACTCCAACATCAAAACTACTTCAACTCTGTCCTTTGCCATGTCTTTTATCTTTGAGACCCCACGCACCAAGGGGTGGGGCTCAACGCCCTACTGACGTGGCCCAATCAAAGCCCTAATCATAACTTAATCATGCCCAGATGAACAGACCAGTTTACAAGCATAATCCACTATCTATTTTTGGAATTCATAACTATATCAAACTTCCAAACTGCTGCAGCATCTAATACAAGAAGTCTGGCTTTCAAAAAGGATCAGAGCATTTAAAAAGCCAAGGAAAAAAAACACACTCTGAAGAGACAAAGCAAACATCAGAACCAGACTCAGATATGACACACATGTTAGAACTACCAGACAAGAAATTTAAAATAACTTTAATATATTTAGCCTCAAATGGAAAAGTAGACAACATGCAAGATCAGGTAGATATTTTCAACAGACAGAAATTCTAAGAAGGAATCAGATTGGAATCTGAATCAAAAACATTGTAAGAGAAATGAAAAATGCCTTCAATGGGCTAATTAGTAGATTGAACACACCTGAGGAAAGTATCAGTGACCTTGAATGTAGCCCAAGAGACATCACACAAACTGAAACACAAAGAGCAACACAGATTTGAAAACAGGGTGGCCAAAAGCTGTGAGATAATATCAAGTAGTCTATCATATGCTCAATTGGAATTAGGCAGAAAGAGAAGAATATGGTGCAGAAGAAATATCTGAAGATATAATAGCCAAGATTTTCCCAAACTTAATGAGAGACACCAAACTGATCCATGATGCTCAAAGAACACCAAGCAGAATATATACAAACAAACAAAAAACAAACCCACCTAGGGATATCATATCTAAACTGCTAGGAACCAAAGACAAAGAGAAAATTTTAAAGGGAGCCAAATAAAAGGGACACAGTGGTAAGAAGAAACTTTAAGGAGAAATAGGATATTAACATATCCTCAAAGTATCTCCTCTAAAATATTTATTAATTCCTGAGGCAATTTTAACATATATCCATAAATTCTCTAATACTTCTCCTTCTAGAAGCTTAATTCTTCTCCTCTTGGATGAACTTAATGATACTTATTAATTCATTTCTAATGAATAGACAATGGAAAGTGAAAAATAGCAACTTTACTGTAGAGAAATCTGGGAATCCCCACCTTTACCAAATGATTAAAATCAATGTCACCAGTAATTAGACATATTGATAACATGTACCCCTTATCTGGTGCAATGAGAAGTGAACATCAACTTGTAATATTTACCCAAAAATCAATAACTTCAGTCTAAGCAAGAAGAAACAAATGTCCTAAATGGAAGGACATACTACAAATACACGATTGATACTCTTCAAAAACATCAAGGTCATAAAGGACAAGAAAAGACAGAAAACCTGTAACAGATTGTATAAGACTATGGAGACATGACAACAAAATACAATGTGGTATCCTGGAATGGATCCTGGAACAGGAAAAAACTGACAGTGGAAAAACTGGAGTAATCTGAACTAAGCATTAATTTAGTTAATAGTATTGTGTTGTGTTAAATTCTTAGTTTTACTCATTGTATCATGGTTATGTAACATGTTAATTTTAGAGGAAACTAAGTGAAGGGAATATAGGAACTCTCTAATATATTCACAACTCTTTTATAAATCTTATATGATATAAAGATTAAGTTTTTTAAAACACAAGGTAGGGTAAAGTAAGTGCCATAAGTAAAGCACAGGGTGCTCTGGCAGAAGACTTACATGGCAGACTTCCTGGAAGTGGTAACATTTGAGAATATCGAGGTTCTGGAGATGAGATTGCAGGCAGAGCCTTTCTTCAAAATGCCCATTCCACTGACAAACAGGTCTCCCTTCTTTCCCATCTGTCCTATTCCCCTGCTTGCTTTCTTTAGCCTCCTTTCCAGTTACGTACCAGATAAGTGGATTCTATACCACTTGTACCTTAGCATATGGCACTAGATCAATATGTCACAAAGGACTTTTGGGGAGCATGTGCCTCAATTTCTGGTTGACTAAGATGGCAATGTAAGCTGCTACAGGGTGTCAGTTCCCCACAGAATCTTTGAACAACTAACAAAATCTGGTAGTGTCATCTCCCTGAAAACTGAAGAAAATAATTAAATGGTTGTGGTAACTGGGCAAGTGCCAAATGAAGAAAATGCACCTTTAAAAATGGTAGAAGAAACTCATGGTTCCCTGGCATACCCCTTACCCTATCTCTCCCCAGCATATTGCAGAGCCAGCCTGCTCTCCCACTGTAGGTCCCTGGCTCTGTTGAGTGGGGTAAAGAGTAACCCCTATGTGCATACTGAAGTAGATGTATATTGTGACAATCCATGGGGTGGCAACCTGAAAAACTGAACCAGGAAATTCATCTCTGACTCCTCCTCCCAGAACTTGCCCTGCAAGCACAGGTAGTGTGCAGACAGCTAAATCAGTGTAAGAAACAAGTCAAAGAGGCCTGGATCAAAGTATTATCTTCTTTATGACATACCGTATCACACCTGGAAGGGGGGCAAGTCAATTTTTAATGAATAGAGGGGGCACTTGAATTCCTATTAACAGAGGCATTCCTAAAGCTGTGAACCAGCAAAAACCAAGGACAAAATGTAGTCTCAGAGAAGACAGAGAGGAAAAAAGCAGTTCACTTTCACCTCAAGCTGAACTTCTTGATAGAAGGGAAAAATTCTGAAGGAGAGTACCAGCCAAAGCAGAGCCATTATGCAAAGATTGTGAACCGTGTTTTTTGCATTGGTTTGTATGTTACTCTTGGCTCCTGGCACTTAAGGAAATCTCTGTCATATCATATCTGAATACAAACTTAAAGAATAGACAACTCAGACTTAATCCCAAGTTAACACTTTAAAATATTAAAATGAACAGTGTGCAACAAAAGATTACAAGATAAGCCAAGAAACAGGGAATGTTGGCCCATACAAAGGAAAAAGATAAAAATCCAGAAAGCATCAATAAAGAAGTCCCAGCTTTGGATATTACCAAAGACTTTTTTAAAAATGACCTTCATTTTGTTCAAGGAGATAAAGAAAAACATGGAGAAGTAACTAAAGGATATCAGGAAAACCATGAATAAACAATATGAGAATTTCAATAAAGAGATTAAAAATTTAAAAAGGAACCAAACTGGAAAAGCCCCAAAATGTGTATATCTATTACAGATGATGTGTCACACTGATGAAGGATATATATGTGGGAGGTGTGGGAGGTGGGGCATATGGGTACTCCTAAAATTCCTGTGTAACATTTATGTAAATTGATGTATCCTAAAAAAATAAAATTAAAAATAAAATAAAATAAAATAAAAAGGAACCAAACAGAATACTGGAGTTGAAAATAACATTACGTGAAATTTAAAAATCCCTAAAGGGTTTCAATAGCATATTGGAGCTGGCAGAAGAAAGAATCAATAAGCCTGAAGACAAGACAATTGAAATGATTCAGGCTGAGGAGCAGAAATAAAAAAGAATGAAAAAAGTAAACAGGCTTTAAGAAACCTGTGGGATACCAGCAAGCATGATCAATGTATGCATTACAGGAGTTCGAGAAGGAGAAGAAAAAGAGAAAGGCACAGAAAGAATATTCAAGGAAATATTGGCAGAAAACCTCCAAAATTCAAATATATATATATATATACACACACACACATCCAAGAATCTCAAGGAAGCCCAAATAGAATAAACTTGAGGAGAACAAAATCCAGGCACATAGTAGTCAAACTGTTTATTTTAGCTTCCTTAGCTGCTCAAGCACATACTCTGCAATGGTTTGGCTCAAAACATTGGGAATTTATTTGCTTATGGTTTTGAAGCTAAGAGAAAGTCCAAATCAAGACATCATCACGGCAATGTTTCCTCCCTGAAGACTGTGGCATTCTGGAACTGGCTTCTGGTAATCCTTGGTCCTTAGCTTGTCACATGGCAAGGCACCTGGTGGTACCTCCTGGTCTCTCCCTTCTCTTCCAGGTTCTGTTGATATTCAACTTCTTGCTTCCTGTGGATTTCTCTCATTCTGTCTGAATTTAATTCTGCTTATAAAGGATTCCATGAA
>PVKH010003082.1:0-25643 GCA_004027955.1 Chaetophractus vellerosus | reverse complement strand
AGACCTAATTACCATGGGGCACCGAGAAGATTTGCACTATAGCTCATGTGTCTTTGATTCCATGTTCTAAGTCTGAAGGTTACTTGCAATCTGATGATTAATATTAAGAACATTTTCCAGAAGGGCTTTTTCCTTTGTTAAGCTCATCATATGTCCTTTTTTTATTAATATTTTTTTATTTTTAAAGAAGCTTTAGATTACATAAATATTACATAAAACATATAAGGGATTCCCATATGCCCCACTCTTTCTCCCTCCCACACTTGCCCACATTAACAACATCCTTCATTATTGTGGTACATTTGTTTCAATTGATGAACACGTATTGAAGCATTGCTACTAACCATTGACTATAGTTCACCTTATAGTTTACATTCTGTCTTGCACAATTCTCTAGGTTATGACAAAATATACAATGGTCCATATCCGTCACTGTAATGTCATGCAGGACAATTCCAATGTCCTGAAAATGTTCCCAAATTATACCTATTCTTCTCTTTCCCATCCCTCAGAACCTCTGGTGGTCACTGCCTTTATATCAATGATAAGAGTTCTTCCATTGCTAGAATAATAATAAGTCTATAGTAGAATAATAATAAGACTACTTTAGTCCATTGTTCACTCCACAATCTTGAGGATTTGGGGACAGCGATGCTCACTATGCTTCTAATTGAGAGGCGGCTTAGATCTATGGGGCAGATGGTTGGAACTATCTTGCTTGCAGTTGCAGACACTCTGTTCCTTGGGATGGGCATTGTCAATCATCATGTCCTTGTTAGTTGTCCTGGGTGAGTCCAATGACCTGAAAAGTGTTGCAACTCTTCTGAAATTGAGGGATCAACTGACACATGGACAGACAAAAGATTTAAGTCTCTGAGACATATATTTATCAAGCATAGTACTAATTATAGATAGGTTCAAATAAAAGGGGCAGAAGAACATGTATAGAGAGCCTGTAAATGAGTCTAACTCTGTTACACTGCAGAGCATAAATTCTAAATTAAGGTCCACTGACAGGGTCCCGAATTCCTGAGCTGTATGCCCAGCTTATAATTTCTGGATGTCTCTAGAGCCCTCAGGAGCCCAGCTAGTTGAGGCATTGTTTACTGTGGCAGTCAATGAGATCCTGCTGAGACTTGCATAAGTGTAACCTCTTCTGCATTGAACTCCCAACTCACTTTGAAATCTCTTAGCCATAAAAACTCATTTGTATTTACCAATTCCCCCTTTTGGTCAAGGTCTTTTTCCAGATGCCTTGCTTGTTGGTGCTTGGTAAAAATGCCAGGGAGGCTCATCCCTAGGAGTCATGTCTCATGCCAGGGGAAAGGTAGTGCATTTATATGCTGAGTTTGGCTTACAGAAAGGCCATATTTGAGCAAACAAGGAGGATTTCAGGAGGAAACTCTTAGGCAATATATAATACTAGGCTAAGTTTCAATTTCACAAGAAAAGCTTTATAAGTAAAGTCATCATGTCAAGAGCCTGGTAAAATGGTCTGTCTTCCTTCACTAGGCACTGCCCTTGCACTTGGAGGATTTTTGCTATCCAATTAGAGAATCTTTTTCAATCTCTGTGTCTGAATTTAAAACTTTAGGATATACTTTTAAGTTTCAAAAGTTACAGTAATTTGCAAATAACATTATAATAATAGGGTGAATTGTCAATGCAGACTAAACAGTTCCTCCCAGCACAATTCCTGCAAAGTAGGTGGTTTATCCTAAGTAGACAGTATTGGCCACAGATTGATTTAAAGTTTAAATGTTATTTTACACGCAGATATAAAATTGAATGAGGGACTTGGTGGCCCGTGGAAGCGGTTTCCATTGCCTTGCAGTGGTGGACACGGGACAGGGTGAAAGTCATCAGAATTTATAAAAGTATATGAACTAAAATGTGGACCTTGGGGCCGGCTCGATAGCCCAATGGATAGGGCACCGGCATACCACATGGGAGGCCCTGGGTTCGGTTCCCGGGGACCTCTCCTAGCAGGCAGACCACCTTGAGAATGGCAAGCCGCCATGGGTGGGCCAGAGCCGCCGTGGGCAGGGCAAAAAGCTGCCACGGACAGGGCAAAAGCTGCCACGGGCAGGGCAGGTCGCCCGCGAATGGAGCGCAGCCAGCCACCCGCAAACTGAAAGCTGGCCGTGAATGGAAGCAGAAGCCGCCCACAAGCGGGGAAAGCCGTGACTGTGCAGTGACCAGTCTCGGCGTGTCGCCGCAGTGGGGGGGAGGAGAGATATGTAATAAAATAAATAAATCTTTAAAAAAAAATGTGGACCTTGATGTGGACCAATGACAATGTTGGGGACCTACATTTCGCTATCTGTCAGTTATGTTGGTGCTGTCATCCACATACAAAAAGGTTTTGGTAAGGAGGGGGATGAAGGAGGAGGTTTAATACATGATATTGTCTTGTGGTCTGTGTGTGACTCTGCTGTGACCTAAATTTCTTTGAAAATTAAATGTAAAAAGGTGGGATGCTTGAGACTGAGAAGAAGAAGGTGCCACAAAACAGACTGGACACCAGATATTGCACCAACAAGGCAAAATTGGGAAAAAAATTTTGTATACATGTATATCTTATTGTTTTTCCACATATTTTGAATAGTCCAGTCTGCTGGCAATGTCTAGTTTTCTTTTTTCTATTTTTTTATTTTTTAAATTTTATTTATTTATTTTATTATTATTATTATTATTTTAATTTAAACAAATTTTTAAATTGTTTTTAAATTTTTAAGTTCTCCTATGTTTTGACTCTTGCATTTAAATGACGTTGTTAGGGATGGTTCACAGTGGGGGATGAACTGGTGGACCAGGACACTGTGGCGTGAATCTGTGAATCCTGTCATCCGGGGAGTTGAGCCGGGGGGCATTGTGGACCCAGGGGTGGTGGGGAGGGATGGGGTGGATCGAATATAGAGCATTTGGTGGCCCGTGGAAGTGTTTTCCATTGCCTTGCAGTGGTGGATACAGGACAAGGTGACAGGCATCAAAACTTATAAAAGTGTTCAATCTAAAATGTGGACCTTGATGTGGACCAATGACAATGTTGGGGAACTATGTTTCACTATGTTTGTCAATTATGTTGGTGCTGCCATCCACATACAAAAAGGTTTTGGTATGGGGGGGAATGGAGGAGGAAGTTGAGTATATGAGATTGTCTTGTATTCTGTGTGTGACTCTGCTGTGACTCAAAACTTCTTTGAAAATTAAATGATAAAAGGAGGGCTGCTTGAGAGTGAGAAGAGGAAGGTGCCATGAAACAGACTGGACACCAGATATTGAACTGACAAGGCACAATCGGAAAAAAAATATACATATGTATTATTATTTTTTTACATTTTTTGACTAGCCCAATCCTTTAATAAAATCTTGTTTTCCTTTCTCTATTTTTTTTAAATTTTCTAAAATTATTTTTTATTAACTTCTCCTATATTTTAACTCTTACATTTAAATGCCATTATTATTTCATTTTCCTACTCATTGCAATTGACTATTGTGATGGCTTCACCTGTGAAGAGGCTATGGATCACAGAAGGGTCACAATGGGGATGGAAGAGGATCATTGGTGGGGGGGGTGTCAAAGTTGGGGGTGCATGGGAGGAAGTCCACCTGAACATACATAAAAGGCATACTTAACTGGTCAAAGTCTCATGGGACATGGTCATGGGGTGAAGTATTACTCAGTAAATGGGAGAACACTGAATTCCCATCCTGGAGAGATCTGCCATATTTTCCAGAAGAGTAGCATCATCCCCCTGAGTGCAGGGGCAGTGTCTGGCAAAGGAGGATGATCCATTGATGGGCCCTTGTTATTGATGACTAACCTTATGAGTCATTGCTGTTGAAATTGAAATAGCCTAGTTTTAAGGGGTGCCTAAGAGTTGCCTCTTGAGAACCTCCTTGTTGCTCAAATGTGGCCTCTCTCTAAGACAAACTCAGCATATGAATGCATGACCTTCCTCCCAGTGTGGGACATGGCTCCTGGGGATGAGCCTCCCTGGCAATGAGGGATTACTAACAAATGCCAATGGGCAGTATGACTGGAAAAAGACTTCAAATAAAATGGGGAAATGGTAAAGACAAATGAGTTCATAGGGCTAAGAGACTTCAATGTGAGTCGGGAGGTCAACCCAGAGGTAATACTTAGGCACATCCCAGTAGGACCTCCTGGGCTTCCAATATGGATATCACCCCAAATAGAGGACCTCCTGAAGGCTTTGGAGATATCCAGGTCCTATATCAGGGAAGATAGCCCCAGAGTTTGGTGCCATACTAGTGGGCCCTAATTTGGAATCCTTGCTTCTGAGAGTGACAGAGACTGACCGAAATATGTCTTCACTGCACATGGTCCATCTGTCTCTTCTATTCAAACCTATATGTGATGCCAGAGTTTTAGGTGTACTTCCATAGACCAGAGACTATGGGCTGTCCATGTGCCAAATGGGTCCAGAGACTCTGTGGACCTGCAACTCTTACTCTACAACTCAATGGACTCACCCAGGACACCTAGTTGGGAGTTGATGATGGACGACAGCTATGCTGGGGAATGGAGAGAGTCTGCAGCTGCAGGCAGGATAATCTCTTCCATCATATCCACAGGATATAAGCTCCCTCTCACTTGGTGGTGGAAGGGACACCACCATCCCAGACTCCACAGGATTGGGGGAAGAACTATGGACTAAAATGGACTTGTTGGTGTCCTGCTATAGACTTGTGATATATGCAATGGAAGAAATTGCAAAATTATGTGGAGCCAGGGTCACTGGACACTTTGGGGACAGGGAGAGGGAAGAGCAATTGTAATGCAGGGTTTTTTTGGACTTGGGAATTGTCGTGGGTGATGTTGCAATGGAGGTTGTAGGCCATTTTGTATCATCATGTATCATGCGGAACTGTGTGGGAGAGTGGGTTGTCTACAGACTGAACTGTGATCTATGCTTGATGGCAAAGCCCCAAAATGTGTATATCTATCACAGGCGTTGTGCCACACTGATGAGGGACGTGTATGTGGAAGGTTGTGGGAGGTGTGGGGGGGTCACATATGGGTACACCTGGAATTTCTGTGTAACATTTATGTAATCAATGAATCCTAAAAATATATATAGATATATAAAAACAAAAAAATAAAGTTTAAATGTTATTTTACACACAGATATACAATTTATAAATTTATAAATACATATAATATACATTATATAATAAAGACAAATATTTAGATATTTTTAATATATAATTTTTTTAAGATTTATTTATTTTATTACATATCTCCCCTCCCCCCCCCACGCTGCGGCGACGCGCCGAGAGTGGTCACCACGCAGGCGCGGCTTTCCTCGCTTGTGGGTGGTCTCTGCGTCCGTTTAAGGCTGGCTTTCAGTTCGCGGGTGGCTGGCTGCGCTCCATTTGTGGGCGACCTGCCCTGCCTATGGCGGCTCTTGCCCTGTCCATGGCAGCTTCTTGCCCTGCCCACGGTGGCTCTGGCCCACCCATGGTGGCTTGCCATTCTCAAGGCGGTCTGCCCGCTAGGAGAGGTCCCCGGGAATCGAACCCGGGGCCTCCCATGTGATATGCCGGTGCCCTATCCACTGGGCTATCGAGCCGGCCCCTATAATTTTTATTTTTAAAGAAGCTTTAGATTACATAAAAGTTACATAAAAAATATAGGCGATTCCCATAAACTCCACCCCTCCACACACTTTCCCACATTAATAACATCTTTCATTAGTGTGATACATTTGTTACAATTGATGAACACATATTGAAGCATTGTACTAGCCAATGAGCACAGTTTACATTATAGTTTACACTTTGCCCCTCACAATTTTATAGGCTTTGACAAAATGTATAATGGCCTGTATCTGTCATCACAATGTCATGTAGGATAATTCCAATGTCTCCAAAATGCGCCAGTATTTCACATATTCTTCCTTCTTCCTCTCCTTAGAACCTCTGGTGGCCAGTGCCTTTATATCAATGACACAAATTATTCCATGACTAGAATAATCATAAGTCTACTTTAGTCCATAGTTGCTGTCTACCTTTATGATTGTTCATTCCTCAATCTTGAGGATTTTGGAATGGTGATGCCTACCCTGTCTCAGATTGAGAGAAGGCTTAGATCCCATGGGGCAAATGGAAGGAAATGTATTGCTTGCAGTTGCAGACACTCTCTGCTTCCTGGAATGGGCATTGCCCATGATCATCCTTTTGTTAGTTGTCCTGTGTGAGTACAATGAACTGGTGAGTAGGTGCTGCAACTCTGCTGAGATTCAGGGCTCAACTGGCACATGAACAGACCAAAGTTTTAGGTCTCTGGGACATGTATTTAACAATTATAGTGCTAATTATAGTTCAAATAAAATGGGCAAAGAGTCATGTGTAGGGCAATTATAAATGAGTCAAACTCTTTTACATTGGGGAGCAAATATTCCAAGGTAAGGTCGATTGACAGGTTGCTGAATTCTTGAGATTGCCTGCCTTGTCCATTGTGTCTAGATGTCTCTAGATCCCTCAGGAGCCCTGCTGTTTGAGGCACTGTTTACTGTGGCAGTCACTGAGATCCTGCTGAGACATGCATAAGTGTAAGTCTGAATAAGCTCCCAAAGCACTTTGAAGTCTCTTAGCAATAAAAACTCATTTGTATTTAGTATGTCCCTCTTTTGTTGAAGGTCTTTTTCCAGATGCATTGCTAGTCTGTACTTGGTAATAATCCCTCTGTTCCAGGGAGGCTTATCTCTGGGAGTCATGTCCCATGCTGTGGGCAAAGTAGTGTGTTATATGCTGAGTTTGGTTTAGAGAGAAGCCACATTTGAGCAACAAGGAGACTTTCAGGAGTTAACTCTTAGGCGATATATAATACCATGCTAAGTTTTGGTTTTACAAGAACAAGGTTAGTAAGTACAATAATCAATATCAAGGGCCTGTCGTAATGGTCTGTCTTTCTTTGTTAGGCACTGCCCATGTACTGATGGGACTCTTGCCATTCTATTACAGAATGTAACAGGATTTCCCAGGATGGGAATTCAATATTCTTTCGGTTATTGTGTGGGACTTTCCCCACCAAGATATGAGCACTTGTACATATTCATATGCCATAAAGGCATACCCCAGGTGCTCCCCTCCCCACACATCCTTCCATCACTGATACTCCACACCAGTGATCCTCCTCTGCTACAGTTGTGACCCTTCTGTGATCCAAAACCTCCACCAAAACAAAAAATAAACAACAAAAAATAAACAACAAAAAATAATAAGAAAATAAAATAATAATTACAAATATAATAAAATGCAAAATTTAAAAATTAAAATAATAAAAAAATGAAATATTTTTCCATTGTGTCTTTCATCACTGTAAGATTTGTTATCTTTTACGTACAGTGACAATTTCTTCTGTATGTTCCCCCAGTGTTTTATTTTTTTCACTTTATCTTCAAAGAATTTTTAGGTTAAAGAAAAGTCACATAGAAAATATAGGGGATTCCCATACACCCAGTCCCCTCCTACTCTCCCACTCTCCCCCATTAAAAACACATTATATGTGTATGGTACATTACTGCAATTGATGTACAAATATCAAAGTATTGCTGCTAACCATAGTCAATGGTTTACATTAAGGGTTACACTTTGCCCATACACTTTTATAGGTTTTGACAAAATTTAAAATGGCCTGTATCCATCATTGCAAGATCATGCAGAACAATTCCAATTCCCTAGAAATGCCCTATGTTCCATATATTCTATTCTTCCCTCCCCCTCCCCTCAGAATCTATGGCAACCATTAAGTTTCAATTTTGAAGAATAATGTTCATAGTTACAAGCAATAATATTGAGGGCTTGACATATAGATCTGTTTTCTTTTATTAGGTACTGCCCATGTTCGCGAGAGATTCTTGCCCTCTGAGAACATAACAGGATTCCCCAGGATGGGAGTTTAATATTTTCTTGTTTACTGTGTGGGGCTCCACCCACTGAGATAACACACTATGACAAGATATTTCATATTTCATAGAGGCATGCCCCATGTGGACCATATCCTGCATATCCCACCACCCCCGATGCCCTACACCAGTAATCTTCCCCTGCCATATTTGCCAAAAGATCATCCCCACCATTGTAATTTTAACCACAGACCTGCAAATCTGCAGAGTTTAACTGCCCCTTCCTCTAACACTTTCCCCAATTCCATTTTGATGCCATCTCTCTAATATTTTAATTTTTATTTACAGCATAAAATAAACTTAATTTTCACCTTTGCAAATTCTATTTAAATGTTTATTATTTAAGTTTAGGAAGCAAGACTGAAAGAAATACCAATGCCTACATGTAACTGTGTTTTTAATCTATTTTAATTTCTGTTTCATTCAAACCTGGAATGTTGATCTATTGCTCTTTCTTTGCATTGCTATGAACCTATTCTCTACACTGCTCATAAACTCTAACACTTCTGTGACACACAGAGCCTGGCTCCTGCAGCTTTTGCTTCAGACATCACCTCATTATTTTCTTCAGCTCCTTATTAGAGAAAAGGCACTGACCTTTTACCTTGGTCTCTCTATCCATTTAGTACTTGTGAAATGGCAACTTATCTCAAGGTCCCTGTGTTCCTACTGTGCTACTAAATTACTTTATATTCTTATCTTTTCCATTTCCATCTCAGAATAGATGTGTATAGACCAAGTACCATCTTTCTGCTCTTTCTTCCCTAGTTATCAGAGCCCGTGTTAACTTACTTCCATTTAAAAGATGGCTACCTTCAAAATGTTATGGTGATGAATAGAAAATGTCCTAGTATTTACCCTCTCTTTTTTTACCACTTCTCTTATTTAACTTTTCCTTTTTAATAACTACTGATTAGAGCTACTTAGCAAACTCACTTCTGTTATAC
The DNA here is from genome assembly GCA_004027955.1 of Chaetophractus vellerosus. NCBI lineage: Eukaryota > Metazoa > Chordata > Mammalia > Cingulata > Chlamyphoridae > Chaetophractus > Chaetophractus vellerosus. The sequence continues at coordinate 16,759 of PVKH010003082.1, read as the reverse complement.
TTCCAGTGTGTTTTTAGGAAACATGGTTTCATTCACCTCACTCCCAGTTTTAAATCTGCGTTCTTTGTTGACAAAACTTTTTCTTCTTACATTTAAACATATTTTGAACATAACATGTCAGAACTGTTTTAAAATGAACTGTTTGGTCACAGCAACAGATACTGAAGTCTTTCTATTAATGGCAATCTTTCCCATGGCCCAAACCTTCAGAAGCTTTAAAGCTGATGGAAGCAAAACACTATTCCAGAGCCTGAATTTAAGATATTTCCATACAAATTCAAACCAAACAGACAATTTTCACAGATGACAACAAATTTCACAGTTTCTTTTCTTTTTTTTAATGTCTGTGAGACTGTGATTTATATAAGTCCTTTTACTTTGATCCAAACCCTGAATGAGACTCCTTCTACCACTTGACATCCATGCTCCTGACCAGGTTTGACGATAGGGTCAAAGGCCTGTGTACCACGTGAAAGGAAAACATCAGTGTATCTAGATAATAGTTTACAATGTGTGCTCTATCAGAAGCCAAACTGCATACCACTAAGGGATAACACCAAGAGATGAGATAGGAAAAGTTTCAGGAAAAAAATGCCTTAAACAATAAGAGGAAAAAAGATTTATTATAAATGACTCCAAGAGGATTATTTTTGGATGGCATACTATTTTTTAAATCTACATCATCTCCAATTTCGTCATTCAATAACAGGGTAAAGGCAAATGCTAAAACTGGATGATGTAAAGCCTACAGTTTACATGGAAGGAAAGGTGCTGCATCAGGGACTCTTGCTCCTTTTGTGCCATTTTTTCAGTAGATATTCTTTTGTCTAGAGACTTCTTTCTCATTCTTCAAGAATGTTGGGATTGATGGAGAGAATGTGTATTTCACAAAGTATCTGTATATATGAAATTTAAGAAAATAAAATATATTTTAAATTAAAAAACCCTTCAAACTTTATTACATTAATGTCCAATTTTTTTGTATAAAAAATGAGGCAGAACATCAGAAAATACATTGAGGAGAAAACTATTTTAATTAATGTCACTGATATAATCCTTGTGTTTGTGCTTATAACAGTATTGGTCACCAGGCAATTTTTCTATCAAATGAAATTATATAAGAAGACTTAAGAGAGTCATGACTTGTTAAACATTAATGAAATCAGAAATGAAAAAAACTACACAAAAAAGAAATATATGTGATTTGCTAATCTAGACTCTGAAAGCTAGCATATCAATCATCTAATACCAATTATATAGTTGGTATTATCTAATGAAATCTGCAGGACAATTACTTTCCAAAGGTAAGAGATACCCAAACTACTTCCTACCCACTTAGTAATGATCAGTTCTGGAAAAGCCAGAGAAATGGAGAAATAATCCCAGACCCCTTCCTCTCTTTCATCCCTAAAACTTCAAACCAGTCATTATCCATCCCACATGCTGCCACCAAAGTGACCTTTTCACATTGCATGCTTAGTTAAAACCCTTCCATGGACACCCATTATCATAAGATGATGTACAAGTTCTTGACTAGAGTGCAAGTTCTTTTATTATTTACTCTTGAGGAAATAAATGTGTGACTTTCTCCAGTCACTTCCTGAATTGCACCATGCACCACAACTGTTAATCTGTGTTATATATAATTTCCTGAACATGACTTTTGTGCACGTTTTCCCCTTAGCTTGGATGCCTTTCTCAATACTCTTTGTATGACTCTCAGTCTCCTACTTGGTTTTTGAAAACCAGTTCAAACTCTCACCTTTAGCAGAAGTTGTATGTGTAGAACTCTGTATATGTCTCCATAATTTTTCTTACCACACTAGGTTGCAACAGTCATTTTACTTGTCTGTCTTTCACACTTAGGGCAAACATGAGGCCTCATTCATCTTGCACATCAGTTTTTAGCTTGATGTCTGGTGCATAAATTACAAGATGGAAATATTTGTAGTAAGATTGAATGAATGAATCTAGGAACTATAATTAAGTCATAAATAGTTTATGGAAACTATTAAGTCCACCAAACTTAGTTTGGAAAATGGTTTCCAACCCAAATGTTAATTTTGGATTTAGGGAGAACTCTAGAACAGGCTTGGAGGTCCTGTCTTCAGAGTGGAGAGCGATTTTACACAAATCCGTGACTGCCTTCGCTGTCAATGATGGAGGCAATAAATTTGGTATTGTTGATTAAAGTAAATATACTTTGTCCCAAACCATTGGTGTTCCCTGTTGTATTTTTTGGAAACTCCTGAATAAATATTTTGACTGATTACTTAATTTTGAATTGGTTAATTGTTTTAAAGATATACTAATTGCAGTAAAAAAAAAAAAAGACACTCCTAGTAGTACTTTCTGCAAGGCACTGATCCAACTGGTAAAACCACTGACCTGGATAAGGTAGTTATTAGTAGAAGTGGGGAAGTTGGGACAAACGATGCTGTAAAATTATAATGAGAAGAGAGGAGCATTAGGAGATGACTTATTCTTCTTACATTTTCACCACCTAGCACAGGATTTGATACTTAGTAGAAACTCAAAATAGTTTTGTTGAATAATTGAATGACTGAATGAATGAACAAGCTATGCAGAGAGAAGGAGGGAGATATGAAGAGCTGCTATATTTGGGCAAGATTTGAGTAGGAGAAGATTACAGAATGAGAAAAGATCTACTCTGATCATGAAAAAACAGAGAAATATATGAAGTATTAGGAGGAGGTGAAGAGAACAAGGCTATACTATTTTTTAAAGATCTGTGTATGTATAATTTACACTGATTTTAAGTGTACAATTTGATGGAGTTTTATTAAATTTATAGAGATGTGCAATCAGCAACAAAATCTAATTTTAGGATATTTTCATCACTCCAAACAGTTCCTTCATGTCTATTTCTGGTATGACACTCTTATACTGATTTGCTCTCTATGACTATAGTTTTGCTTTTCCTAGAAATTCCACAAAAATGGAATCATATATGTAGTCATTTGTGTCTAGCTTCTTTCACTTAGTAAAATGATTTTAAGTTTCATGTTATATGTATCAATGGATAGTTCCATTTTTATTGCTGAGTAGTAATAGATCATATGGATATACATCATTTTGTTTTGCTATTCACCTATTGATAAACCATTTGGGTTGTTTCCAATTGTTTAAAATTATGAGTAATGCCATTATGAGCATTCATCTAAAAATCTTTGTGTGGACATATGCTTTCATTTGGGGGAGGATGGATAGATAACTTGGAGTAGTAGTGTTGGGTCAAAAGTAAATGTATGTTTAACTTTTGGGGAAACTCCAAACTGCTTTCCAAAGTGCAAACCTGCATCTAACATGTTTTTTTTTTTTTTCATCTAAAATAGGAGTAAGAAGTTGAGGATAGTTGGTCATTATTATTGAAGCTGAATTTTCTCTTAATATATACCAATAAGTAATTAGATTTAACAGTAGAATCAATTAAATCACTTTTTTTTTTAAAGATTTATTTATTATTTTATTACATATCTCCCCTTCCCCCTGCCCCGCTGCGGTGACGCACCGAGACTGGTCACTGCGCAGGCGCAGCTTTCCCCGCTTGTGGGCGGCTTCTGCTTCTATTCACGGCCGGCTTTCAGTTCGCGGGTGGCTGGCTGCGCTCTGTTCGCGGGTGACCTGCCCTGCCCGTGGCGGCCTTTGCCTGTCCGTGGCAGCTTTTTGCCCTGCCCACGGCGGCTCTGGCCCGCCCATGGCAGCTTGCCATTCTCAAGGCGGTCTGCCCGCTAGGAGAGGTCCCCGGGAACTGAACCCGGGGCCTCCCATGTGGTATGCCGGTGCCTTATCCACTGGGCTATTGAGCCGGCCCCTAAGTCACTTTTACTAAACTTGTAAGCAGAGATGTGAGAGTCACCATAATATTGTGTTGTTGTTGTTGTCAGACAAAGCAAAGCAAAGAAAAACAAAGCAAAATCCAAGAGCAAGAATGTAACAAGGCTTATATAGCTATATGTGTGCAAACTTTAAATCTAGAGTCCATTTTCAATTAATAAATCTGATAACATCATATGAGGTAAAAATGTATTCTGTACCCTACATGTCCTTTCTTTAAATTGTATTTCAAATATTTTCTTATATTTTAGTCATTATTTTAGTGTCCCTGGGCTGCTCAAGCAAATACCATGCAATGTTTCACCTTAAACAATGGCAATTTATTTACTCATGGTTTTGAGGTTAGGAAAAAGTCCAAATCAAGGCATCATCAAGGCAATGCTGTCTTCCTGAAGACTGTGGGCTTCTGAGGCTGGCTGCTGGCAATCCTTGGTCTTTACCATATCATATGGCAAGGTACATGGTGTCCTCTTCTGGCTTCTCCCTCAGTGGCTTTCTCTCTCTTTGTCTGAATTTATTCCACTTATAAAGGAATCCAGAAATAGGATTAAGACCCATCCTGACTGAGGTGGGCCACACCTTGACAGAAATAGTCCCATGAAAATATTCCGCTTACAATGGATTCACAGCCACAGGAATGCATTAAGTTTAAGAACACGTTTTCTGAGGGTACATATAGATCCAAAACACCGTATTCATATTCTGCATTTAAATTGTACTGTTGCATTTTAATAATTTTAGAGAAAGTATTTCCATGGTGTTTTAACTTACTTTGTATTATATTTTAATAAATTGTGACAGAGAAAAATTTTTACTACTAGTCCACAAAGTCCAGTGCAAAATGATAGCAGTTTCCTAAATTATAAGAGGTAATTTACAGATGATGCCCCAAAATGTGACAGAATTTTATGGGTAGAAAAGGTTTCAGTCGATTAAACTAGACAATTCTGTCGTTCTCAGTTAAAAACTCTTTCTTTTGGTTTACATATTCATTGTAATGTGAAGTCACTTTTGAACATTCAGTGTACAACTTGGACCAGGTTTTGCAAGAAGTAAAGATGAAAATCATTCACTCTCAACTGCAAAGGAATATGGTTTGGTTAGTTGCACAAAATAGCCCATGCTTCATTGTGAGTCCTGCATGTAAATGAACGTCTATATAAGTGTATATATGAGCAAGAACCATTAATGTTTTCCAGGTTTTGAAGTTTCAAAATGATATGAAAGTAAGAGCATTGTCATACAAAGGCATGGTGAATAAAATGGCTGCTTTTGGTTTGAGAATCTATTCTCATAAGACACTGTTTCCACAGGGTTTATATTTCATTTCTCATCTCACAGTACACATGGCAGGAGACAAAATGTGCTGCAGACTTGTACGAGAAACTAAAAGCAGATTGTCTCCGTGCCTCTCTTTAAAGTACACTGGGCAGTGGGAGGAGGAGCGGTGCGTGAGAGTGGACGTGCGAGATGCTCAGTCACACACGTGGCTGGTGAACAGCGGGGCCAGGACTGAGCATCCCTCTCCTCAATACCAGCTTTCCTCTCAATGTGTGTGGAGCTCCAGGGTCTCGGCGGTATGTCAGCCAGAGTCCCTGCGCTGGTGTTCCTTGCAATGTTTGTGTTGGTTCTTCTGTTCTAGTCTCCACACTCAAGCATCAGTGGAATCGAGGACAAGGATCGCATGGGCCTTGGAGCATGGTGGTTAAGACCACCTGAACCAAACCCGTCACTCTTCTGAAAGGAGGAGGAAACTTATGGCAGTAGCTTAATCTGCTTGTACCTTGGTTTTCTCATCTGTAAAGTGAAGGTAATAATTTACCAAATAGGGTTATTTAAGGACTAATGAAAAAACGTTTATGTATATAAAACACTTAGAACAGTGCCTGACCACATTAAGGGGTGGTTATTAGATTTCTATTTATGAATTATGCCATTTACAAAATCAGCATAGGCTTTCTATTTTTCATCTCTAGATAACCTGAATTGTGTTCTTTACATCCATATCTTAATGGTTCTAATGTATTATAAGGGAACTAAAATATTTTTTAAAAGTCAGGAATAAATACAACTGTATTAGTCAGCCAAAGGGGTGCTGATGCAAAATACCAGAAATTGGTTGGCTTTTATAAAGGGTATTTATTTGGGGTAGAAGCCCACAGTTACCAGGCCATAAAGCATAAGTTACTTCCCTCACCAAAGTCTATGGCCACGTGTTGGAGTGAGATGGTTGCCGATGTCTGTGAGGGTTCAGGCTTCTTGGGTTCCTCTCTTCTCGGGGCTCCAGTTCTCTCTGGGCTTAGCATCCCTGTTTCCTCCACAAGGTCAGCTGTAGACTATGAGGCTCCTTAGGCTTTGCCTCGCTCCACAAGGCCAGCTGTAGACTATCAGGCAAATGGCTCATCTTTATCCTGAGGCCTTCTCTCCTTCCTCACAACCAAGCTCCTCCATGTACTTGCCTCCCTGGGCTCCAGCATCAAAACCCCGACATGAGAACTCCAACTCAAGAACTGCTCCAACTCTGTCCTTTGCCATGGCTTTTATATTTGAAACCCCACCCACCAAGGGGTGGGACTCAATGCCCTACTAATATGGCCCAATCAAATCACTAATCATAACATAATCATGGCCAGATTAACAGATCAGTTTATAAGCATAATCCAATATCTAGTTTTGGAATTCATAACTATATCAAACTCCCAAATTGCTACAACAACTAACTAAAAACAAGTAAACAAATGCATAAGTCAATTTAAGCAATTAATTAAACCTCTTTTACACAAGGATTTTCAGCAGACTTGTTAAGAACACTATTTCCTCTTGTCTAGCTTTTTCTTTAGCAAGTAAACTCATTGTTCTCTGAGAGCAAAGGCATATATATTCTGCTTCTACAGTCCCTATCAAGAAAGTTGAAGGATATTGTGCTGAAATCTTTCATCATACAGGAAGTTTTTGTTTTTCTGTTTGTTTGTTTGTTTTTCTTACCAGTATGGCCTATAGTAAAACCTCCTATATCTCAAGTCCCCTGGAGTACTTATTGTGCATGTGTCAAACATTTGGTTTAAGAGGTATTGCTTTATATAGTTAACTAGCTCTGCTTTATCACTGTAGAGAGATTGGAATCTCCTTGAAGCTGGGCATGGTTTTATACTTCCTTGCGCAAGAAAATACAAGGTATGTGCTACAAATATCTTTGGACAGATTAAATGATTCAATGAATGGTTTTAACTCTGTAGTTTGAATGTGGAAAGTGATGGAAGCTAAGGAAAAAATCTGGTATAGTATGATGAAGGAAGAGCCAGAGAGACTAAACTAATTCATTAGGAGGTAAGAAGCTCTGGATTATTGACATTTGACCAAAGGTATTGGTTTGTATGTTTGTTTTAGGGACTCAAGGTTAAAAACCTCTTATAACATTAAAAACAACAACAACACATCAGTTTCAATTCCATTATTCTGTTTGTATCTAAATTAGAAAACTGAGGCTTAAAGAATGGATTGTTGATAGATATATGTGCCCCTTCTGCTTGGTCCAAACATCTTGACCTGGAAAAATACTTGAAGGATGCCTCTTGCTTATAACTTCAAATGAATATCCTAGAGGTCTTTTTTAGTTTACAATGTGCTATGAGCTTTTCTTAAACCCTGAGAAGTTGTCAGACCAGGGATTATTGTCCCCATATTACAGATAAGGAAACTGAAGTTCAGAGAGGTTAACTGAGTTGCATAAGGTCACACAACATTTAACAGCAAAGTCGGGATTAGAACCCAGTTCCTCTGATTTTCAGCCCCAACATCTATCTGTTGTGTATTGGCAGACAGCCTGAAAGGTTATCAATGCACAGAAAGAAAGTTAATTCAGCTACAGGTTGATTTACCTAAAGGGGGATCCAGTTCATGTTGGTAGAGGGCCAGGAGATGCACTCATTTCTATACTGATGTTTTTACCAGGGCAGCAAAATATTTCCCATCTGGATCAGAATCAGAATTTTAAATATCAGAACTAGCTAAATTACTCGTCACTCTCTGTAGTTTTATGTCTTTTGTGGGGTAGTTATATATGTTGCTAAAATTTCTAGCTGGCAGCTTGTAGTAACTCTTTCCATTATGCTGATTTTTGTGGCTGTCCCCAGCATCTTTCTGGAGTTTAGATGTGGACAATGAATCTAAAAATGAATAGTCATATGATTCAAAATGAAAGTGCTACAGCAAACTCGAAGTCAGCTTAGAATTTCTGTAGGTCAATTACCATTCAGGAAAATATGTCTACAGCAAAACTTCATCCTTTGAATGGAATACTGGCTCACATTCAGGAAATGACATTTTAAGTGTGGCTGTGCCGATTTAAACTGAGATCTTGTTTTGCTTAACCACCCCAAGGGAATCAAGATATAGGTAAATCCAGGAAGGTGAGGTTTTATGATTACTATGGGAATGCGTGTTCCTTTCACTTTCATAATGAATAATTAACCATAATTTAAAGGCATCTATCTATTGCAATTTTGCTTGGTGTTGCTGTGATGCCCTTATTTATTTATTCTTTTATTGTTCAATTTCTCTTTGTGAAGAGAAAAGGCTGAGTATTCATTTTGTATTAATTGGAATACAGCTGCTACTTTTAGAAGAAATATGTGTATTTTTGTTTATTAGAATAATCTTTTCATTAAATATGAAAACCACATCACTTTACTATTCTACAATTCCAAAGTATTTTACAGTCTTCAGTTGTACATTCATTATGGCATTTGATTCTCACAACAGCTTTATAAAGTAGAACTTATAAAAGACATTGTTTGCCATTGCAAACCCATATAGGAAAATGTGACTTTGTGGTTTGAGAGAAATTTTATTTTGATTTAATTATTCCATAAGTTGCTAGTGTAAAAACAACTGGAATATTGATTTTATTCATAAATTCAGATGGTTTTCCAGAAATGTTTACAATGTCAAAATCTAGATAAATTCTATTTTTAGAGCAATGAGAAAAGGAATTTTAATAACAATTTTATTTAAGGACAAATTATGGGCAACTTCATCTTCTTATAAATTTCCTGGAATACTATTCATTTTTTATTTAAAGAGATTTTCCTTTTTATTTTCAGGTTCTATGAAGTAAGTTCAAGTACTATTTTTATCTGGAAAACAACTACTGCCTTGTTTTTTTCATAGTGATTTTAGTAAATAATAACAGAAAAATGAGATAATTCTGTTAATAAATCTAACCTATTTCTTTAAGATGTGCAACAAGGCCTAGGAGCAAAGAATCTGCAATATTCTTTATAATTTCATGGGGTCTTCTGAGGAAATGTGCCAATTTTATGGGGACTCGTAGGGAAAAATTTTGATTTCATGTGGATTTGAGTGAAAAGGTAAATTTCATGGGATTTCTAAAAATGGTTGGATTTCTCAGGATCCATGAAATCTATGACAGCCATGGAGAAAATGTGCCACTCTTGTCATGGAGTAAATTTTAGTGCAGTTTGGCAAAACTTTATTTCATATATACCTGCCATGGTGCACACATTACACATTTTGGGTCTTTTTTTTTTTTTCACAGTTTACCTTTTTATGAATACAATGGTGGTATTTGCATACATAACAATCAATAGATAAAAGTGGCTAACTTAGTTGCTTAAAATATATGTAGTGTGATCACAAACACACTAATCACAGGACTCATCTGGACACTTAAGATGAGTCAAGTTCAGGACGGTGGTGCTCAGAGATTTGGGGATACTAATTAGGGAATGGAGGGAAGCCTCTCTTTCCCATAGCCAGGGTTTTCATTGGGTCATGGAATGTTAGGTTCGGAAGAGCCCTCATAGCTCATCCAGTGTAGTGCTTCTCCAAAGGTGTTTGAAAGTCTAAATATCTGCAACAGAGACCCCTGGGGAACTTCTTAAAAATTCAGTTTCCTTGGCCTCACCCCAGACTGTCTGACCTAGATTTCCAGATGGGAGAACTTGAAAGTCTGCCTTTTTTATTAATAATTGTATTGATGTATATAATTCATACATGAACATACAATAAAAAATAAATGTTTAGTAAAAGTTGTGGACTTACAACAAAACAAACATGTATATTGTCATAGAGGGCTCCTATATATCACCCTTCCACCAACACCTTGCCTTTTTGTGAAACATTTGTTATAAACTAAGAAAGAGTATCATCAAAATATTACTAACTATAGCCAATATCTTACAGTTGGTGTATTTTTTCCCAACCCACTCAAATATTAACACCCTGTATTAGTATTATACATTTGTTATAGTTCATGAGAGAACATCCACATATTTCTTCTGTTAACTACAGTCCATCTTCCACCACAGGATTCATTGTGTTATATAGTACCATGCTTTGTACAATCCATTCAAAGTGTATACACAGTGGCTCTCATATTCACCACAGAGTTGTGCTGTCATCACATCAGTCAATTTTAGAACATTTTCATTACTTCAAAAGGAAAAATCCCATACCCCCTTATACCTCCCAATTATCATTTAGACTTGATATAATATCTTCTTTGCCATTGCTGCAAAAATATTACAATATTACTGTTAACTATTGTCCAGAAGTTATGTTAGTTGTAATTTGAGAGTCTGTCTTTTAATTCAACTCCTTGAGTAATTCTTATCTATTTGCACACTCCAGTTTGAGAGCCACCATTCAAATTCATTTTTCTTCCCAATTCAGAACCATCTACTACATTGTCTCATATAACCTCCAGAATTTCTCTAAGACCACTCCTTATAGAGCATAGGGCTGGGGTCAGGTCAGTTGTCATTAAATGGTCTTGTGGTTGGAACTGGGGTGGACCATAAGGAAGGCTGTTGGGGAAGAAGAGATGTCTAAGTCAAAGTCTGGAAGCTTGTGCCTACACAGAAAAGTACTGTGAATACAACAGCTAATATAGCTGACTGATGCATGTGTGTTGTATTGGTGAAAAGCAGTGTGTCCTTGTTAACATGATTTTCTGAATGGTGAAGAACTCTTGATAAAGTTCCAAAGGAAAAAAAAAACTACAATCTTCTCTCAATTTATGTATTAACACAGTGAAAAATACTTTGTTTTTTAATTTATAAAAGAGTGTTAGTTTCTAAATCAGATGATTAAAAAAGGTTTTTCACATACATAGATGTCCAAAAGGACATTGGAAAGTAGTGTCAGACACTTCCTTATTATCTGCCATATTCAGTCTACAGGCATTGCAAAATCCCCAAAATCCCGTACCCCTGCTTACTAAATGTGCATAATGATCAGGAGATCATCATGGCAACCACAACTTTCCAGAATTTCCAAAATGCCTGCCTGGATGGTACTGCCCAGTTGACAACCATTTTCACTGGTTTTATTACTCTTGGCTGCACCATATAAATACCTTTCTAAAATGGATATCTGCTTATGTGATTCCATTGCCTAAAGTCTCACAGTTTCTCCATTCCTTTCAGGGTAAAGTTCAACAACATAGTTTAGCATAAAGGAAGCATTCTGATCTAGTCACTTTCACGCCTCCACCTTCATCACCCATGGTTCTAGCCACAAGATAATTTATGCCTGCTCATCTTTAAAGGTGCATTTGTTTCTCCTACACTATGTTCATCCAAAATTCAAGGATCACATTTTGGTAAATCTTCTTGGACAGTCAAGTTTGTCTCTTCTCTGTGCTCTCATAGGGGTAATGTACGAATACACTATGCTACAATTATTGGTTTACTTTACCTCTGAAAGTAAGAATTTGAAATTTCTCTATAAAAGGTTTATATTTCTTAGCATGGCCTGCAAAAAATCAACTTAACTATCTAGGCTAATCATTCATGATCCTGCACTGACAATCAGTATTTCAGACATATCTAGAACTTGCCTTACAATTCCTAGAATTCACCTTTTTCTGCTACCCTTACTCACGGGCTTGCCTGTATAATTTCGATATGCATATCTAACTCTCAGTCATTTATAAGACTCAGTTAAGTTGTCATCTACTTCAATGAGAATCTATTTCGTGTCAGGAATAGTGCTGGGTTCTGAGACTGTAGAAGAAATGGAGACACAGCCCTTGTTTTCATGGAACCCCTAATCTAACTATAAATCTTCCCTCTACCCTGAAGCTGGATTATGTGCCCTTCCTCTGTCCAATCTCTAGCACAACACCTACCTCACAATATCACATTCTAAACTGTAAGCTTCTTGAGGAAAGATAATGAGCCATCTTCTCTGCGTGTGTGGTCAGCACCTGGCTTAGCACTTGACTCAGAGTTGATAAACTTATACAGGGAGTGAAAACCTGGGGTGTTCACCAAATATCAAGGCAGTCAATTCAATATTTATCATAATGTTCTTGAGTGACAGTTTTCATGCTACCTCTTTCATATTTTGAGTTATCATGTGCAGTATTTTGAATAAATCCTCATTCATTTTCCTATAGCTTTTTCCTTTTCTTCTTCCTTAGTTCTCAATAGAGATTTCCTTCTTGGTAACAGCCCTGGAGCTCTGACTTGAATCCCTGACCTCATCCAATCTCCTAGAAAGGAGAGGTCAGGGGAGGGGAGGTTAACATTGTAGAGATCACCCTGTTCAGATCCAAGGTACAAATACTGGGGGTCAGTTGTGGGTTCCCAGAAAAAAAATTAAACGGCAGGAAGGAAATGTCACTTCTTTAAACCTTTGCTTTTTATTTAACTCAAATTTAAAAGGGAAACAGAGCAACAGGTATAGATCATGCAGACAGTATGTATATTTTTCTAAATCTTCATAGAATGCTTCATTTTTCAGCTACACAACATCGATTTAGTTTTTCTGTACAAGAGTAGGCTTTTATTAAACACGAAAATAAATTTCAAGATTCTGAGAAAAGGTCTTCAGGTCTGTAATTTTGATTTCAAAAGCACAATACTACTTTATTTATTTTTTAATTTATTTTTTAAAATAAGCTTTGGATTACATAAAGTTACATAAAAAATATAGGGAGTTCCCATATACCCCACCCCCTCCTCCTCCAACAATTTACCCCATTAACAACATCTTTTGTTAGTGTTAGTGTGGTACATTTGTTTCAATTGGTGAACGCATATTGACATATTTCTACTAACCATGGACTATAGTTTACATTATAGTTTACACTTTTCCCTGTACAATTTTATAGGCTTTGACATAAGGTATACTGGCCTGTATTCATCATTGCAGTGTCATGCAGGACAAATCCAATGTCTGCAAAATGCCCAATATTACACATGTTTTCCCTCCTCCTTCCCTCAGAACTTCTGGTGACCACTGCCTTTATATCAATTATACAAGTTCTTCCATTACTAGAATAATAATGTCTATTTTAGTCCATAGTTGCTTCCCCCTTTATGTTTGTTCATTCCTCAACCTTGAGGATTTGGGATTGGTGAAGCCCACTCTGTTTTTGTTTGAGAGGGGCTTAGATCCCATGGGCAGATTGGTGGAACTGTCTTGTTTGCAGGTGTAGATACTCTCTGTTTTTGTTTTTGTTTTTTTGGTGTGGGCATTGTCCATCATCATCCTATTGTTAGTTGTCCTGGGATAATCCAGTGACCTGGAGAGTACTACTCTGCTGAGATTCAGGGCTCAACTGGCAGATAAACATATCGAAGATTTAAGACTCTGGAACATATATTTACCACGTATAGTGCTAAATATAGGTTCCAATAAAAGGGATAGAAGAGCCATGTGTAGGGAAATTATAAATGAGCCTAACTCTGTTACATTGAGGAGCATATTTCCAATGTAAGGCCCACTGACCTGGTGACAAATTTCTGAGATTGTCTGCCTTGCCTATAGTGTCTAGATGTCACTAGAGCCATCGGGAGCCCCCTGTTTGAGGCACTGTTTACTGTGACAATGAGATCCTGCTGAGATGTACATAAGCGTAAATTCTGGAATGATCTCCTGACTTACTTTGAAATCTCTTAGCCATTAAAAGTCATTTGTATTTAATATTTCTCCTTTTGGTTGAGGTCTTTTTCCAGATGCATCACTAGTTGGTGCTTGGTAATAATTCCTCAGTGCCAGGAAGACAAATCTCCAGAAGTCATGTCAATGCCAGGGGGAAGGTAGTACATTTATATGCTGAGATTGGCTTAGAGAGAGGCCACATTTGAGCAACAAGGAGGTTTTCAGAAGGTAACTCTTAGGCAAAATATAATACTAGGCTAAATTTCAATTTCACAAGAAAAGGTTCATAAGTACAATTATCTATACCAAGGACCTGGTGTAATAGTCTGTCCTCCTTCACTAGGCATTGCCCATGTACTTGGGAGATTCTTGCCACTCTATGAGAGAATGTAGCAGGACTTCTCAAGATGGGAATTAAATATTCTCTTGGTTATTGTGTGGGTCTCCATGCACAGAGAAAATACCCCATGACTACTTGAACATTTTCATATGCCTTAGAGGAATGCCCTGGTGTACCCCTCACCACACATCCCCTGATCACTGACATTCCATACCAGAGATACTCCCCTGCCACAGTTGTGACCCTTCTGTGATCATAAACCTCTCCCAAAACAAATCCAAAAATATAAACAAATAAAAATAATAAGAAAATAAAATAACAGTAATAGTAATCATAATTAACAAACTACAAAAATAAAAACAAAATAAAATCAATTAAATAAAAAAATTTCATTGTCTTTCATCATTGCAAGTTCTATAATTTTTTATGTACAGTGAAAATTGTTCTGTATGTTCCCCTAGTGTCTTATTTTTTTTTTGTTTTTGTTTTATCTTCAGATAAACTTTAAGTTACAGAAAAGTCACATAGAAAATATAGGGAATTCCCATATAACCAACCATCTCCCCCTCTCCCACTGTCCCCAAATAATTACATTTTAGATGTGTTTGGTACATTTGTTATAATTGATGTACAAATATTAAAGCATTGCTACTAGCCATGGTTTACATTTTGCATGGTACACTTTTATAAATTTTAACAAAATTTAAAATGGCCTGTATTCATCATTGCAAGATCATACAGAACAGTTCCAATGCCCTAAAAATGCCCTATATTCTATCTATTCTATTCTTCCCTCCTGCTCCCCTCAAAACTATGGCAACCAATAAGATTCAATTTTTGAAGAATAAGGTTCATATTACATGGAATAATATTGACAGCTGGATATATTGGTCTGTTTTCTTTTATTAGACATGGCCTATGTTCTCAAGAGATTATTGCTCCTCTAATCGAGAACATAGCAGTACACCCCAGGATGGGTTTAATATATTCTTGTTTATTGTGTGGGTCTCCACCCACTGAGATAACACACTATGACAAGATGAACACTGTCATATTCCATAGAAGCATACCCCAGGTGTGCCATATCCCACATACCCCCCCATCCCCGAAGCCCTGCACCAGTAACCCTCCCCTGCCATATGTGCCAAAAGACCATTCCCATCATTGTAGTTTTAACCACAGATCTACAAATCCCCAGTGTTTACTTGCTCCTTCCTCCAGCCCTCCCCCCAGTTCCATGGATAGTCAAACCCAACCCCCCACCCTACTCCACCTCACATTCCAGCACCATCTAACCCAATGGCATCACTGCATCACTATTACCCCCATCCACTGCCCAAACACCCCTTTCCACTTTATCATAGATTTTCCCCATATTGAGTATCAGCTCACCATCCTCTACTCCCTTTCTGTCTTCCGTAAACCGATCTTCCAGATTCTAGCTCTGAGTCTCCTCAATTTCCATAATCCGTATCAGTGAGGTCATGTAATATTTGTCCTTCACTGACTGGCTTACTTCACTCAACATAAGGTCTTCAAGATTCACCCATGTTGTCCTGTGGGTCAATACTTCATTCCTTCTTACAACTGAGAAATATTCCATTGTATGTATATACCACAATTGGCTTATGCATTCATCTCTTGATGAACAATGGGGTTGCTGCCAACTTTTGGCAATAATGAATAATCCTGTTATGAACATGAGTGTGCATATATCTGTTTGTGTCCCTGCTTTCAATTTCTCTGGTTATATACCCAGAAGTGAGATTGCTAGATCATATGGCAGTTCTATAGGTAGCTTCCTGAAGAACTGCCAAAATGTCCTCCACAATGGTTGCACTATTCTACATTCCCATCAGCAGTGGATTAGTGTTACCTTTCCTCCACATCTTCTCTAACACTTGTAGTCCTCTGTTTTGTTTTTTTTTTCAGTACTGGCCAGTCTAATAGGAGTAAGGTGATATATCATTGTAGTTTTGATTTGTATTTCCCTAATAGCTAGTGATGTTGAGCATTTTTTCAGTTTCTTTTTAGCTATTTGTATTTTTTTCTTTGATGAAGTATCTATTAAAATCTCTTGCCCATTTTTTTAAATTTTATTTTTTAAAGATACTTAGATTATACAAATGTCACATAAAAATATAGGGGATTCCCACATGCCCTGCTCCCCACACCTCCCACATTTTCCCACATTAACCACATCCTTCATTAGTGAAGTACATTCATTGCAATTGATGAATGCATTTTGTAGCATTGCTGCTAAGTGTGGATTAAAATTTACATTGTAGTTTACACTCTCTCCCACTCAATTCTCTAGGGTATGGCAAGATTTATAATGGCCTGTATCTGTTGTTGCAATGTCATTCAGGACAATTCCTTGCATTATAGCTGTTTTTCTCTCTCCCTGCCCTCAGAACCTCCAGTGGCCACTGCCTTCACATCAATGGTATAATTTCTTCCATTGCTAGAATCACAATAAGTCTATAGTAGAATACCAGTAAGTCTACTTTAGTCATAGTTCATTCCTCACTCCTGAGGATTCTGGGATGGTGATGCCCACTCCACCTCTAATTGAGAGGGTGCTGTGATCCCATAGGGCTGATGGATGGGACTCTCTTGTTTGTAGTTGTAGACTCTCTTGGTTCCTAG
>PVKH010003081.1:0-25647 GCA_004027955.1 Chaetophractus vellerosus | reverse complement strand
ATATCATTAGTATCCCTATATCAAACAAATTTGGTAAACCACATCTCTACTTCACATACTTTTGCAGTGCTCTTTGCCCACACTTAACTTACTTTTTCCCTTCATCCCGAAATGGTCACCCTTCATCTACATTTCCTGAAATCCTCCTAATTTCTTAAGACCCGTATAAAATGTCATAGTTTCCAAAAATCTTCTCTGTGCACATAATTAGAAGTTCTCATACTCATACATGTTTTGGGTCTCTACTACATTAATTTACACACTTTATTTCATATTTTAGTTAGTTCTCTTCTACATTCAGCTCACCCTGATAAATTTGCCAGAATTTTGCCAAAAATTTATTTGTATATGTCATTATATTTTCATCCTTATACCTATAATTTCAATATAAATGCAATTATCATTCCCTACTCCCCTTAATTTAAAGATTAATTGAGATGAGTACTTCCATCCTATGTGTTTAAATAAAATTATATTTCAAACAATTTTCTGACCAAATTTACAGGTTCCATGTGCAGGTTTTGTGTGTATAAGAGATACAATATTGAGTTCTCACTATTTGTGCACTCTGTGAGCGAGGAACTGTGCTATCCATTTTGCAAACAATGCCTAATTTATTTTTGACAAAAATTGTGTGTGTTAGTTGCTATTTTAATAAATGAATGAACCCTGGGTAACTGAGACTCATGAAGGTGAGATAACTGGACTGAGGTTACAGCTAGTTTAAATGCCAGAGGTAAGATTCAGCTGCAGAGGTATAGAAGTTAGGGTGAAACTGCAAAGGGTGTGTGGGGGAGAAAGGAGGAAGAAAGGGAGATTGGAGAAAAATGGAAACAGGCAGACCTAACCAGGGTAAAAGAGAGTGATGAACTTTTGAACCCTGCTAGTATACAAAGCATAAAATAACACCCACCCACCCAATTCTAAAGGTAATACAATCACAGTACTCAGAGTAAATAATGTCTAATCCCACCAGTGTGTAGTTCAAATAAGAACTTTGTTTCACTGGTATTAGATCGTTATTTTTTCAGTTGTTTCTAACTCGTTTAAATATTTGTATCATCAGTATTGCTCTGGGCTAAAGATAAGGTCCAAAGCTTTAATCTTGCAATGAAAAACACCTAGCAATGAACCAATAACATAAAATTGTTTAATATATGTTTTTAAATTATAATGGCATTGTCCACTTCTATTTCTCAAATGTAAAATGTTTAATTATTTAATTTTAATTAAATAATTTTAGTGTGATATAAACATTGAATAAAATAATTCTTTTAAACATTAAAAAATACTTTTTCATATACTTTTACTTCATAGTGCACAGCTGAGAGAAGAGAAAAACAAAGTCACTGCCTTATTCTAATAGATTCTGGTCTTTCTAGTATAAGTTGTTTATTTGCTGAATTTTTATCATTTTTAATCTTTACTACTATTCAAACTTGGTAACTTGTGCCAAAATGTATGAATCATTTTCAAAAAACAGTGGGTTGAAGAACATCTATTGTTCATCCTCTTGTCTTTGTCCAAAATACTACTAAGATGGGGTAAAAAATAAGTAAATATGGTGATGAAAAATGTGTACACTTAATCAAAATGGTAACTCCAGCTAATGATGCTAACATTTACCAATTGCTTACTACTTACCAGCATTTGCTGTGGATTAAATCCGTTCTTCCTGTAACCTTAAAGGTTGGTTCTATTATTACCTTCACACTTTACAAATGAGAATAAAAGAGGCAAAGAGAAATCATTTGTCCAAGATGACACACTAGCAATTGTTAGAGCTACAAGCCTTAGACGAAGGCCACACAACTCAATGTTACCTTCCTCTGCAGAATATAATTCTTTCTTATTTAAACAAATAAAAATTATATTCCCTATTCAATGCTCTTGGTTTACTGCTTAAATTATTTAAAAATCATAAACAATAATAAATTAAACTATGAAACTGTTATAAAGTAAATTGAAGGAATTCTCTATAATATAGGGCATTTGTTTTTGTCATGCAATCTGGCCATTTAATTGAAAGCACAATATATATTACAAAATTTGAAGATAGCTATTTAGAGGTAACACATGCCAGGTATTATTAAGTTATGAAAGAAGATATTATACTCTGTGTAGAGCAAAATATTAAAATTTCATGCATTAATATCCCTATATCAAACAAATTTGGTACTATATTTAAGGATATCGAGGGATCAAATTTGAGGAATCTTATGCAACAGATTAATTCCTTGGGATCAATACTGTAAATTAACTGCAGCAGACAAGCCAGTTTGAAGCAATTTGTGGAAGCATTTGAGTTATATTTCGGGAAAGGATATAGCGGCTTTAATGCACACTCTCTCACACACATACCCCTAATATTTCATTCCATTATATATATCATTTATTTATGATCCAAATAAATGAACGAATACTTTGTGTGAATATATTATATAAATATTATAGTTAGACATATTTTGAATATATAAAAATGCATATAGTATAAAATACATAGTTCATTTGGTTTACTTGTGATATGCTTTATTTTTCCTAAATGTGTGATACACACACACATATATATAAATACATACACAGAAATGTGTTATAATTCAACAAGGTTATGTATGGTGTCTGTAATTAGAGTTTTACCACTTGTAATTTTTTGGGAAATTACAATAAACTATTGGCCCAGTTCGGCCTCTTTACTGGGAATATTTGTCATCTCTAGATTTCAGAGGAAATTTTTAAAATAGAATACATTTGGGGTTATTTTTAGTTTGGTGGGAAAGGAGAAAGATTTCATCCTTAACACTGCAAATTTAATCCTTGTAGGATTACTTTTGGTAACCCTTTGTCACTGTTTGAGTTTGCAGAATTAGCTTCAGTTTGTTCAGCTAACACACAACCATTATAAAATGTTACAGCTCCTTTTGACTTCTACTTAACTTCTTTAATTTAGAGACCCTCACTTTTGAATTCCAAAGATTAGGTTTTGCTATAGAAGCTTTTGCTTTTCACTTCTACTAAGTAAGCACTGTACACATTTTTGTCATGTTGAAATAAACAGAATAAAAAATAAAAGGAAAGAGTTTTTATTGGAAAATGATTACAGATGGCATAAACTTTAAAAAAAAACTTTATTAAGAATATAAGTTCACTCTTATATCCCAGTACCTAGTACAGTGTCTCACTTGAAGTAAATCCAAATAAACATTTATTGAATAAATATAATTTATGTGAATATTAATTTCATTCAAACTAGATGAAAAAGAAAAGTCTATAGATAGAATGTCACTTTTACTTTTAGTGCAACTTTAAATATGATTTTTAAAAAACATAAAATTTTAGAAATGAAGCAAGCACATCACATTTCTTAATAAACTTGTCATTTTAAAACTTCTAAAATAATTGATAAATCAATTAAGAACAGTTAAAGGTTTCAAGAAGTTAAGATCCTTTGCAACTATATTTAAACCAAATATTTGCTATGAAAAATTACCAAAGAATAATTCCCAAGCAAATCACTATCCATGTGCCATAAATCATAATTTTGAGAAAATAATCCATTAACACATGATTTTTTATCTTTTCTTAAACCTATATAATGCTATTCACTAGCACTGTAGTGAATATATTTTCTCAGGAAATGCCAAATGCCAATTCTGTATCTACCTAACCTGAATTCTGTATCTACCTAACCTGTCCTTTCATTCTATAATAAAAACAATTATATATTTAAATTGATATGATCCTTTAGATTCAAATTTCTGTAACTGTAAGACATTTTTGAACCTATGTTTGTACTTGTACATGTCCCATTGCTGAATAGGACATTCTTTTCTTATTGCAAAAGACAGGAAAGCCAGGAGTAATTATCTGGGTTTCATATTGAGTCTTTGACTTAATCCAGACATTATGTACTATTGGCAAAAATAAAAGGGAACTGGTGTTTAGAGTAAGGGAAAATTAATATATTTAAATACAAATTTGCATTTGTATTAGAAATTATTCACCTCTTTTTTTGTCTGTTTGAAAATATTCTCTTCATATATCTTAGAATAAATTATAATATTTTCCATATAACAAGAACCCTCTATTTAAAATTCGCACATTTCATATGTTGCAGGTGAGACCCAGATTCCAACCATACATTTGCATCCTACATTTCCAATCTCAAGACCACAAATGACTATCACAAAAATATGATGCTAATTAATGAATGAGTTAATAATTCTTTTTTCTATAGACAGTAGCTACTAGGTTTGCTTCAGATCACCTTTTCCTATACTTTTCCTCAAAAATAATATCATCTTATGCTCTTTCTCATAGTGCCTTAAAAATTATAGTACAATAACTCTTAAATAGCACTTTTTATGTGACTACACAATACACTACAAAACTAAACATAATACTAATTTGCTCAGTTTTATGATTATAAACTGTATGCTACTTCCTCCAAGAAAAGCAAAATGACCAAAGTTTTCTGGCAATTTATTTAAAAATTCCCAGCACCCTACAGTAGTGACATATTGCCCTCGACATGTGGTGGGTGATTTATATTTTCATATGAAGTAGATATACAATCAGCATACAGAAGAGCATCACTTTTCAGGAAAAAAAATGAATCGAGATGATTCTTTTAGAGTCACGTTTCTGCAATCATTGAGGATTTATGAACCTAAATATCTGTATTTGTGCCTGTCCCATTACTGAGTAGGATGTTATTTTCTTATTGCAAAGACATGAAAATCAAGACTGATTGTTAGGTTTTCATGTTGAGTCTTTGACTTAATCCAGACATGAGATTTGTCTTTTTTATCTTACCTTCTTAATAAATTAAAAAATCAGTTTTTTCCCAGGTATGTCATTACCTTTCAGAAGTTGTTAAGGTCATTTTTCTGAAGTGTTTTGTGCTGACAGATGTAAAAATCTTAGAGAAAATAGTGTTGCATGCAAATTTACTTCTTCGGGTATCTGAATATTTTGCATAACTTTTGGGAATGAGGCTATAAAGTAAGAGTCATTTAAAAATCTAGCACCTATAATGGATGCTCAGAAGGATTTTCGTTGCCATGTTTTAGAGTAACCATTTGTGCGGACTTGAGTT
This sequence comes from Chaetophractus vellerosus, assembly GCA_004027955.1. NCBI lineage: Eukaryota > Metazoa > Chordata > Mammalia > Cingulata > Chlamyphoridae > Chaetophractus > Chaetophractus vellerosus. The sequence goes on along the minus strand of PVKH010003081.1, from coordinate 20,552 downwards.
TATAAAATGTTAACACAAATCAGTGGAAACGAAGTATGAATAAAATGCAGCAGTGACTGGAATAAAGAACCACAAATAAAATTCAGAGAAGCTGAAGGACTCCACAAACTAAGTGTTGTTAGTAACATTACTAAATTAGCATGTATTAATCCTGTTCTTTTGTGATTGTTTTAGGCTATGTCTGATATAAACTCAAGCAAATAGACCAACTACATAGATGCTTGTCTCTGAGGCTATACTTGTCTCTGCAGAATGTTGACTTTTCTAGAGCAAACATTTCCAAACCATTTGCCTGACCTTTCATATGTATGATAAACTGACAGTTTCCAGTCAGTATTCATGCTATCTCCACACTTCAATAAACTTTTCTGAGATGTGATTTTATAATGTACTCTATGACTCTACTAAATTAAATGTTAAAATTTTGACTTTATCCTGTTATAAAGATCGACTTTTTGTGCCATGTTTTCTCATAGTTTCTCTGTCTTTTTTTTTTCACTAAAACTTGTTCCCAAATTTTCGATTTAATTCCTTGAAAACATTATTAAAATACATTACTCTTAATAACTAGTAGTGTTTTACTAACTTTGGTCAAGACTAGTCATTTTCAGAAGAAAGTCCCAACTTAACAACATGATTTGGAAATCCTTAATGATGCCAGATTTTGCTTTCCTGTTCAGGCTCTTCTCTCATGACTTCATCTGGAATTCCATTCTGGTCACTGCCCAGAAGGACACATGTGCCTCCTCACTTCCAGGTCTTTGACAATGCTGTTTCCTCTGCTCTGGTCGTTACAGATCCATCCCACCACACTCATATCCTAAGCTGATAAGGACTTTCTCCATAAAGAGGTCACTGACCTTAAACAAAAAAGGTTTAGTGCTGTTCTCATATACCAAAATAGAAAGAATGATACAATGAACTCAAGGTACCTGTCAACAAGCTTAAACAGTTATCAGTCTTCTGCCTTTCTTCAGATCATGTTTGTTTGCTTTTTTTTTTAAAGATTTATTTATTTATTTATTTATATATCCCCCCTTGCTGCTTGTGCTCGTTGTGTTCATTTGCTTTGCGTTTTTCTGTGTCTGCTCATCTCCCCCTGCTGCGGCATCCCGCTGAGTCAGCTCACCGCACCGGTGCGGCGGCTTGCCTTCTCCAGGAGGCCCCGGGAACTGAACCCGGGGCCCCCCATGTGGTAAACCAGAACCCTACCAATTGAGCCACAGCTGGTTCCCTGTTTGGTTTTTTAACCACACTTTATTTTAATTGGCTATTTATTGTCTGTATTACTCCTGGACTTTAACTTCAATGGTGGATGAAACCACGTCAATCTAAGTCACTATTTTATGCCTACTGTGTCTGGCACAGGGCAAGTTCTCTAAATATATTAAGTATTCCTAGTCTTAGGGTGCCAATAGGAATAGCCTGTGGAATATATTGTGGATACAAATAGCATTCAAAATAATTTACAATGACTATCTTTCCACTAGTGATTTATTTATAGTATCTATCTCCTTAAAAGTAATTTAGGCATATATATACTTATACATATATACTCATATACATATACATATATATGCAAACATGCATGTATTTTACACAGGTAAGATGTCTCAAAATATATCATGTATTTTTTGAGACAGCTTATCTAAGAAAAAACTAAAATAATTGAAGTTCATAACTCAAGAAGCAAAGCAGTTTGCAAAAGATGTGACTAATATAGATACTTTGAGTGAACACCAAAATTAGCTCTGAACTTCTTGATAGTCACGCACAAAGGAGTTCCATATCATATATAATTCTGATAATCAGAAAGAAAGCTTCTAGTTTTTCAAGAAAGTCAGCTTTGAAAGGAAGTTTGCCTAAACTATAAATGTGATTTAGCTCACATACTTTATACAAGAGGTATTGAAATTATTATTAACATTATTTTGAAACACTTAGGTTATTACTTCCTATTATTACTTCAAAGCTAATTTTTATTCAGTACACCATATATATCTCCCAATCCAACATGTGGACATTTTCGTTTTCAATAAAAATAGAGAAGGGAAGGACAAAAGATGCAGGATTTAACTTAATAAGAGATATACATTTATTTAAATGCATAGTCTATCCCACATGATTTTTAATAGTATTGGACAGTTCCATAGTCGCATATCTTAATTTTTGATATCTCTGATTAACTTGTCTATAAGTCACCCTAATTATCCACGATTGATAATTGGCATTTAAAAGGTAGCAGAATGCACCTGCCACTCTGACCACTGCTGACCTCCACCATGAATTAACTGAAAAATCCATGTCAGGCAGCTAATTGAATGAAACCATAGCCTTGTAAGTGGTAATGGTTATGATTAGTGTGTAACATACAAGGTAACATTAATGGTGTAATCTGGATCTCAGTAGATCTCAAACTGAAGTCTAAGGAGTTATATTCTAATGAAAGGAGAATAAATGAGAATAAGAAAACTTGAAATGGACAGACAAATCTCCCTTGTTTCTGCCTCCAAAAAGAGAAATATTGAATTGGATTTGAAAGGTTGGTGGGTGTTATGCTGCCCCCTCATACTTGATAGCTCATTAAGGTAGATAGACCTGTCAGCACTCTTTTCATTTCGGTCTGAGGAGTTATTCTTCATTTGCAGCAGGGAGTAAGAAGTCGAATTGGAACTGCTGACTGCTGTCTTTCTTAGGAGCCAGTGAATTGTGTTTCAATGAGATGCACGCTGAGCAGGGCATGTGTATGTGGAGTGGCTTACCAGTACTTTTTGTTGCATGTTTTCAGAGCCATTACAGTAATGAGATTAGTGATGCACAAGCAGATCATGCTTTCTTTAGACATTACGCTGTGTAGACAAGTGACAAATATGAAGTGAGCAGCCAGAAAATGTCGTTTGGTGAGAAAACATGATGTGTGGGTGTTCTGGCTAAGCACATACTGTGTGCAGGAAAGAAGAGCTTTTGTAGGCTAGATGAATCCTGCTGGGCTCTCAGCCCCAGTGCTCTCAGATAAAAAAGAAAGCTTGCCCTCTGTGAAATTTTCTCCTGCCTCCAGAGCCTACTCCATGCTTGTTAGGATATGACATCTTGTAAATATCTGCAGCAGGACACATTGTTGAATCTCCAAGTGAGAAAAATGAAGCCTTTCATAGCAAAATCAGCCCAGTGACCGACTGACTAAGGAGCAGAAATTGAACATGTGTCCAGAAATGCACAGGAAGTCCCTAGAATGTGCTGTCAGTCTAGGAGACTCTTCATGTGGTTGGTATTTCTGTGATTCCACTGTATCCTGTGGGGTGTAAATGGATTGCACTTCTGTTATTCCTTTCCGTAGATTCATATATTTACCATGTAAATGATACTTAAAGTTAATGGGGACTAGAAAACTGCTTAATGAAACTCAAGAGCAGATCTGAGAAATGGCATTGGTCTACCAATAGAGCTATTAGAATGGTCACAGATTTGCATCACAGATGCTACATTAACCTTGCAAGAGCACCAACTAATTCCATAAAGCCTGGTGTGTTTATACTGTATCCTGTCAGTAGGCTTGCAAGCTGTCTGCAATAAAGCCGAAGTCATGTATGGGACTATTAGGGGTGCAGCATATGTCTCCTATGTGTAACCAGCGTGAAAGGTAGATGGAATGTTCTTTTTCTTCGGTGGATACAAAAGTTAGGCTAAGAAATGTGTTTTCAGTTGATGAACAAGGGAATTCAAGTTCCTGAGTTAGAGGATTAAGAATATGCATAACAAGCGAAAACTGGAAAGGAACATCATGATTAAGGAAAATACCATGAAGTCAACGGAAATCTCATCAACTCACAATGCCTAACTGTGTCTTGTTAGGGTATTGTTTTCAAAATGCAAGTTTGAAGTGACATGAAATGAATTTAATAGTTGGCAGCCAACTCAAGCTAGAGATTTATCTAGTACCTGAAATTAAAAAAAAAAAAAAGTCAAGGTTTGAAAATCATTTAAATCATTTAAAAATATTGCTTGAAAATAACTTCCTGAAAATTATAATTGATATTATAATCATTTATTCCAGCCCAAAAAAATGAGAAGATTTTTTTTTAAATAAGAGGCTTCTCAATTTATTTAATAAAGGTATTAAGGTCAGATTCCTATGAAAAATATTCTGTACACAAAATCCCTTTTCTACACAGTGGTTTATTTTTAATTATCTATTAGTCACTCATTTGATGAAAAACACTGAGAAATAAGAAGTTTTTCCAACTAAAAAGAAAGCAATACCTTAAATCAATATTTTACTTTACAAAATTTTGAACTTAGAATTTAGAAGATTGGCCTTAAATATTATTTACACTGATTCTACCTCGTTAATTTTTTCCTATTTTGTATTCATAAAACCCATTTCTACACTCTGGCATATACATAGACATATATCTTTAATTTCGTTGGTGTTTAAACTAAGTTGTAGACAATAAATGCAAATCAAAATTGAATAAATATTGCGATTGAATATTTCCAAAAAATGTTAGTTTTGTCATTACAGGATAACTTTGTCAAAATTTCCAGACAAATCATAGAAGAGTAAAGTGGACTACTTTACTCATTAGAAGTTCTTCGAAGCTTTGGGTGGTTTGTAGTAGTATAGGTTAATATGAAATATACTAACTTAACTACTTGGCCAGAAACTATCATATTAAAAGTCTGTGGCTTTAGATGATTCCAATGATCTTTCAAACTCATGGGCCACAAATGTAATTTGAAAAATGCCAAAATACAATTTACTATTGCACTTGACACCTAAAGTTTAACATCCTTTTTAAGCTCCAATTATTATAACACACTTAACAAAAGCTCATGTATACTTAGACCTGAAATTTACTTCAATTATTAGCTCTGTTCTACCTACAAATTTAATAAACCTATATATGCATCCCTCGATAATATTCACACTAGTTGGGTTGCAATGTTTCTTGCACAGAATAGTGCATTAAGCATGAAAGAAAGAACTGTCAGCTGTACTTTCTACTTTGCTTACCTGTCAGTATTTTGTCATATTTGTAACAGTTTTGAGGGAGGGGTAGAATGTACACATACAAACTCATAATAAAACAGCTTTAAGAAAGGCAGGGCATAGGGAGAGAGCATTAAAAATCCAAAAGCATTTTTAAAATAAAGCACAGTTTATATAACTTTCAGTCCTTCAAGGCAGAAAGAAAATCATTTTTTAAAGCTATAGCTGTAATCTGTATTAAATTCAATAAGGATAAGGAAACAGTAAATGCCACAAAGTTTGAGTCCCTCCCTATCCAAATACACTTTTCTTGTTCCAGTTCAATTTTCCTTAGCATATTAACCCAAATTTAAGGTCCATCTACAGTATAGTAAGTTTGTTATAAAAGTTTGAGGAGAAAGAGAAAAATCTTCTCTTGTAGGTATTACTTCGATGAAAAACTTTATTTCTGGAAAAAAAAAACTTGATAGAAGTGGTGTCATTAGAGTAGTATTTTCAAGGATAGAAATGGCCACTATGTTAGGAATGGTTATAAAAGTCATATCTGGGCTTTGGGAATATATTTCTATGTCTTGGATAAAAATCTTTTCAAAATCAACCCCATCATTTTAAAATTTGAAAGCCTTTTAAAAAGTTGAATGGGTAAAATTAACATTGTTCTTAATAAGCAAAGTTTTGTATATTCATAGATGCTTGTATTAATAATTTAATTTTGTTAGCATTTCATGCACTAAGAATGGAAACACCAGACAGTCTTCAAAACACATTAATGTAAAACATTAAGAAATATTAGGAAGTCATAGAAAGAATCCACTTCTGTTCTCACCATACATCTAACCAAAAGAACAAGGAACCACAAGCACTTGTAGGGCCTGGTTGGTTACAAGTACATCTACATGTTGGAAAAGATTGCACTGATGTGCTTTAGAGACCAGACTGTTCAGATGAGACATATCTGGCCTATGTCAAATTTGGTTCTAGTACATATTATTCATGACAAAGGCAGTGACACTAGTGAAAAATTTGTTCCCTGACAGGCTTGGTGTCTCCCAGGGCATCACTCTATTACAGTTATAAATAGCTTAAATCAAACTATATGGATAAATTGAATTATCTACTATTACTTATAGAAGCAAGTCTTTAGGGCTGAAAAAGACAAAAATGTGAAATATCATCTTTGTTTTGAAGTGGGTTTGTATCAACTTTGAAAAACCATGATAGTAATGTATTTTTATTTTTATTTTTTTAATTTGAAAAAATGTGAATTTTTGTGGTAAATGTTAATACTTTAATGTACTTTAAACTTACATATCTTTATAATTCTAGCAGTCTGTGTCTACTTGAAACCAAAGAAACTATTTATTGATCATCTCCTATGTGATAAAAAATATAAATGTTTCATTTGACTATCCAAAAGTAGAGAAACAATGTGTCTACATCTGCTTGCTAAAAAATTATTTGGACAATAGTCCATATTTTGGAAATAACAAAATTCCTGACAGGAATAATCAGTTCTTACTTCAAAATATAATGGTGTATCCAAAATATGCTAAAGATTATATTTTCCATATTTTGTTAACAAATTTAAATCTGCTTGAATCTACATTACATACATTTTTAAAAACTATAATATCTGTTCTGTAGATCACAACTTGCCTTTTAAAATGTTTCTTTTCTTATTTTGCCCCTTATTTTAATGTATTGGATGGCATTTCAGATCTCTTAACTAAGACTTCTGGTTGATCAAGGTAATTTTAAACTTTCTTAAACTGAAGCTTATGTGCCATCTCTATATTTAATCTCATTTGTATTTCATATTTACACATTTTTCTTTGTTTTCTGAGAGTGTACAACTATTCTGTGGCTAGCAGTTCCAAAAAACTTATCAGTTAAATGCATTTAGTGTCTATATTTACAGTTAAAATCATTCTGATTTTATTTCTATCAAAGTATAAGTCGTATAAAGCTGTGATATATGATTAGTCTAAATTACCTGAGTAAAAAACACACATCTATCTTGATGTGTAAAGCTACTTTATATTTTTTTTAAAATAACTTTTATATAAATTTTACTCATTATATCCCTCAAGGGTCTTTTTGCTAAAACTCCCAAAGCTTTTTCTTTTAGTTTTCTTAATGCATGTATATGTGCTACTGATCAATTAGCAAATTCAGAAAAAAAAATCTAGTTCAGATTTCTAATCCAGGTGTCTAAAATTGAAACAGTACATTTAATTTCTATTATTCTTAACTCTTTGGGGTTTTGGCCATAGACTGCAAATTAGTTATTCATAGCAAAACTCTAAAATGGGTCTGCTTCGTGCCTGTCTTCTGATTCCCTGACTTGAATCTTCAGCCTGCCTTGGAGGTAAATACAATGTGTTATTCTTAAATACTGATGTGGATGTTAACAAAAATGAAGTAGGTCATTGCTCCATAATGTGTGTGTGTTGGCGGGGGACCTTCTCCATACCGCTGCTAGCAAGGCTTTATCTTTATGACACTAACGATAATCCCTTGTGTAATTAACTGTGGAGCGGTTATGCATGCAGCATGCAGCCCATGACAAGCCTCATAGAAAATACATCAGTATTAGCCACAGGTGAATTCGTTTAGAAAGATTAATGACTGCACCTGAATTTTAATGTCTGAAAAGGGATGGAACACTGAATCCTTAATTAAAAAGTTGAATGACTGGTATGGTTTGTTTAACATCACAAATTTCAACGGGAGAGTTTTGTATTCAAATGAAGTATGCAAAAGGAAACTTTCCTTAGAAAGTGATGAAGTAAGGGTGAAAAGCAAAAATGTTTTATGTGCTTTACTTTATGTAAATCGATACATGGATCAGTTGCTTTGATATGGATCAAATGTGGCATAATTATGACTCTTTTCTGTTTACAGTGAATGTGAAGCAAAGAATTCTTATAGGACAGGAGCTGACATTACCTTCGAACCAACAGAAAGTCAGAGTAGGGGGGCAGTAAAAGCGACGATCTGATTCTTTCCTTAATGGGAAGCAGTTTCTTCTTCATTATTATTTTACAAAGTTTTTAATGAAGAGAAAGTAACCTTGAAAAACAACTTGGCAATGCCATTCCCAGAAGGGTCTTAACTCTGCTTTGCAAACTCTTTTACTGAGTTTGTTAATGCTTGTCTAAGACAGAAGATTTTCAATGACAATTTTAATCTCCTTTTTTAAGACTAAGAAGAGGGCAAAGGGAAGCATGGCTAGGGCATTCTTCTCTCTAGTTAGAAGAGAAGGAAATGATTCAAGTTAGTTATTTATCCTTAGGGTGAGAATAGTTAAAAGCTGATGTCTTATACAAAAATGACCTAAAATTTTATGTTGGCACCTACTTCCAACTTGTAAAATATTTTCTTATAACTTTCTAATTAACTACAGAAACAGTTAACTTGGTGTGGAGCTTTAACAAAATCTGACTTGGGAATAAAAAGTATCCAAGAATAGTCTGACATAGTATCATCCATCTTCCCCAATAGGCAAATGACATAACCAGTGTAGATGCATATCCAAATTATCTTTTGCCTTTTGAAGAAAATTAGCTTTTATCCTCATAATGTGGGATTTTTTTCCCATGAAACCAAGAATATATCTGGTAGCTTTGTACTAACCATAGTTTATACGATTTTCTGCATTTCCATTTGTTCTTTGCTTCAAAATGGGAATACCACAGAAAATGTAGTATGAAAGAAATCAAAGCATGTGTAAAATTCCTTTGCCTTTTTATTTTCTAGGTCAGAATGCTGATCACATCCATGGCAAAGTAGATTTTGATGCTCCTTAGCTTCACACATTGCCTGCTGTACCACTTTTTCTGCCAAGTAAAAACATGGCTTTTCGTTCTGTGTGCTTTCCAAGGGAACACATTTTTAATGAAATGCCATTTAGGAATATTTGTTACTTCCTGTAAAAGCTTCTTTCATGGTTTATGTGTGTGTGAAGAAAAAAATCAGCCTCTGAAAAACGTTGCAGTTCTAACTGTTCCCAGTACTCAGAACACTGGAGAGGGGAAGAAAGAAAAAAAAAAAAGAGACAAACTCCAGTTTTCACAGATGTATCATATGTTTTTAATGACGAATTGAAAAGCATGTGTTCCATGAACTGCTAGCATCTCCAAAATACATTATTAGGCAACTTTATTGCTGCCGAATTCCATTAGATATAATTACCTGTGCCATAGTGTGAGACAAAGTTATTGGCACATGAACTGTAAATATTTTTCAGAGATTGGATTTAATTTTAAAGTAAACATTGGCATTTTAGCATAAAGCCAAAACTGAAATGTAAAGAAATGCTAATGCTTTGGCAGCCCTTGTCTGCTGAATTCAGTTAGTCCATTAGGAGTCAATCTGTAGGATAAGGTTCGAGGGGGGTTAAGGATTGGTATTGTTAATACCAAGTAAAATAACTTACAAAGGAGTCCATTAAACCTGTCAGCAAAACATTGACAGATAAAATTAGGTTGAGCCTGGACCTGCCCAGAGGTATTCAAATTAAATGTCAGTTAATAATGTCTATTATAGTTTTAGTTAAGTAAATGACTAAAATTTCAGTACTATAGCTTTTTTCCAGCTATGTACCTAAATCTCTTTCCAAATGTATTTAAATCCTCATTACTAAAAGTTAAGTATAGTTTCAATGGGTTCAAAACCGTTGCTATCCTTGTAATTTTCTGAAACTCCAAGGGGTCATGTTTACTCCCATACCAATGAAATCAGAAAAGAAGATAAGGAAGTTTCAAATTAAAATATATATGTATATTAAGTATTGAAACAAATTTTTTAAAAAATTGTCTCAAGTATTATATTGCTATTGATTTAAAGCCATCATTCAGAGAAAATGATTGTCAATGGGGACATTATTTACAGAAAAATTGGTGTTATTCATTGAAAGATGGCATTTGGACCATAATATAAAATAATGCTAAAAATAATATTCACTAGTGTGTAGATTTATATATACTTTGTATAATATATATATTTGTGATTTCCTCCAAAGGTCTTGTGCTTAATTCATCAGGTTCTGGTAACTCTTAAATGAACAATACCTCTCTCATGACACATGATAAATTTCCACATCTGTGGCATCTTACCTTGTTCACAAACCAAAAACCTGCCACATGCAATGCCTTACTGGATAGAATTGAACCACTCTCCTTACGAAGTGAAGGGATAACGTTTTCATGTGGGTCTCCCTCCCTCTTTCTCTCTCTAAAGTTCGATCCTAATTTTTGACATTGCATCCTAATATGTACATTATTTTGAACATAGTTTAGAGCTCTTGTAATATTTATAGTCTACTAGAAGACATACCTAAAATTTTGATATAATAGTTTAAACATACTTATATATGTATATAACCTGTATAGTTAGTTATTTCTTAGAAATACTGTATAAATGCAACAAGTTGTCACTTTAACTCTGAAAAATAAGGAGGAAGGCACTAGAAAGCCAATACTAATATTTGACGATTATTTATTATGTGCCAGTCACTATATAGAAGGTTTTAAACTTTTCTCATTTCATCCTGAAAACATGCTTGTGATGGGTTTTGTATTAGCTCCATTGTGTAGATAAGAAAACTATAGTTAAATGATCTTTCTAGTTTTAAAGGCTGTGCTGTACTAAACACACAATTAAAAGCCTTTATTATTATTATTTTTAATTTGCTGTGTCTCTTGCCTGCTCTTTTCAACTATTTATCATTGACTAAGTAAAGAGCAATGAAGTTTTCACACTACAATTCTGTAATATTTGTCCTGGAGTTTGTGGAGAGATTTGTTACAAAATTTGTAGACAAACCTGTGGCAGGGACTGCATAAATAAGCAATTGCATTAAACTGTAACTGCTTTCTGTCTCTGGTAGTGATATAATTGTATATGAAGTTTGCAGCAGTCATAAGCCATCCTTTCAGTGCTATACCTAGAAGGCAACAATAGCTGTTGACAACATTTAAGGAAACAAACCACATAGTAAATCAATCAACAAGCTGTTATTTTATTAAAAAACACAAGAATTTGTATTTGCTGTTGTTGGTTTTTTTGTTTGTTTGTTTGTTTTTAAGCACAGGACACAGATTTCATTTTCTATGAAGCCCTTATTCTGTCCCTCTTTCTTCCATTCCAAGTCTGAAGTCCTCCAAGAACTAAGAAAACTATAAATGACAATTTCCTTCATGTGGAAAGATTCCTTTTCATTACATATTTTGCATTTCTTTAAAATGCAAGCCATTTAAAGAATTAGAAATGAGAAGCATGCTTTTTTTTGACATTTAAAAAGCTTAAAACTAGTAAAAATTTAATTGTAAAGCTAGTTAGTGGATATGTAAGTATTCACTGAACAATACTTTCATCTTTTCTGTATGTTTGAAAATGTTCACAATAAAACATTGGGTAGGGGAACACCAAACTACTAACAGTGATTATCACTGGGGATAGAGAAATTAATGAGACTTTCTCATCATTTGTGTTGTTTCTATTTTTTGCAATAGTTTGTGCGATCGGATGGAAAAGTTATTTCCATTTTATTTATAATAGATATGTAGGAAAAGTCATCTGTAAAATAGAAAATATTTAAACTAGACTGTTGTAAAGGTCTGAATCTTTGATGGAGAGTGTAAAGGAAAATTATGTCCCTCGCATTCAGAGAGCTTTCTCCCCCTGGATTGTGTTAGAGGAATTACTTTTAAAAATTTCATTAGGATCCAGATAATAGAAAAGTAAAAGAAGAATCACAAACAGGGTCTGCTGACACCCTATTATGTGCAAAACACTGTAAGAGATACGTTGGAGATATAACTTTTCCCTATCTTTCAATTGTATTTGATGTAGTCAGAAACTTCATTTAAAATCAAACTCTCATTAAACAGAAACTCAGAGAAGGGGACTTGAGTAGGATGATGATTAGACAGAATTAATGTGCTTGAAGAAAACTACAGGGTAGGGTCTGAGACTAGAAGTATCACTGAAAACATTTAAACATTTAGATTAGTTTGTCATAATCATTTTAAGTTGAAATATATTTTTCTTTCTAGGTTTTTTCTTCTATATAATGCATATATTACACATATATAAATCAGGATCATACTGCATAAGTGATTTTGAATCCATTTTTGTAAATATAACATAACATGGGAACTTACTAAATATTCTTAAACTATGACTTCAAATTGCTACATATTGTATGCATATCTTATTTAATTTTCAATTCCTTATTTTGTTAATAGTCATGTTTGGTCAGCATTTAATGAGTATTCTGAATAATGTTAACAAATCTCCTTGTATTGACTATTTTGCTATGTTTATATCAGATGCATCACTCTTTTCCTTTATTGTTGGTTTTTCCTTTGCTTTCATCTTGGACGTCTGGGAAAATGGATGATTTTTATATCATAGATGAGGTTAGGCAACAGGTGCACTTTTAAGGAAAAGTCACATATGGAAATCAATTTCTTCAAGAGATAAGACGTGAACAAATTCTTCATTGTATAAGAATGATTTCCCACAAACAAGGTCTCTTTAAATACAGATGTGCCTAAAGTACACTTCTATTTATAACATTTTAATATATTTGCTTTAGTGTGCAAATTAGTGTTGATATGTACACTGTGTTTTTTCACTATATATATTTTCTAAAGGAAAAATTAATTGCTACAAATATCATAAACATTACTTCTAAGTATTTTTAACTGATTGTGTTAAGAATTAAGCTCTGTTTCATTCTACATCAACTTTATGCTGAAAATTATTTTACCAGAATCCCCAAGCCAGACTATTTTTATCCAGCAATTCAGAGATTCAAATATTAAGATTTTATTGGAAAATAAATTATTCTTATAAGTGCAAAGATTGAGTAGGTACTTCCAGGAAGAAAATGCTATATTGTCATCCCGTTTTCCCTGGTAGTGGAAGTATTCTGTTTCTTTTAAAGATTTAATATTTTCCCAAATGTAGCTGTATGAAAAAGCTAAAGTATAGCACTTCCTGTGGAACCATTTGTCATTTACCTGCATTTACTGTGTTTACTGTCCTCTGTGGATTGCTAAACTTCACTTTTAATAGGGGAAAATAAGCCTTAAAAGGAAAGCAATATTTTATTGCTGAGCAAGAAACTATTTGTATTCCTCTTTCAAAGCCTGCCTCGAAGCATGTAAAATGCTTTTTGACCAAAGGAGATGGTTTGAATATTCATGTGTTTTATGAATCACAGAGTTGAGGCCGTATGGTTTTCCCATTTATCAATTACTGGTTTAGGATTATCCAGCCGAAGAGCTGAACTGATTAACAACGCTCTTTTTGTTTGCTCGGTGTTGAAGTGAAACAGCCCAGTGACAACTGTATTATTTCTTGCCTCTTCAGCTGTCCACACTTGTGCAATAAGCTTAACATCCTGTCAGGTTTCATCATGTATCCTCTTTATTATCACGTTGTGAGAATTTGTATAGTTGTAAATCAGAATGACTTTTTAAAGTTTAATTTCTCGTTGCAGTGAGGACCCCATGGTTACTATGTCTAACAAGCATGGCTAATCATGTCCATCATAAGTGATCTCAGGTATGCTTGGTATCTGACTGGAAAGTTAAAAGTCTTAGAAGTTACTGCCACAGACAGTTGAGAAAAGCAGCTGCAGTGAGATCCTGACTGTTGCAGAGAAGTCGGGATAAATTAGACAAACTTGCCTTGATTGATCAAGTTAGCCTATTTATTTTGCGATTGGCTAACATTTGTCATTTTTCTTTCTCTTTTCCTCTAACCTCCTAGCTTAGTACCTGTTTAAAATTTTGACTAGGAGATTTCTTCTAGGACTATTTCTACTGTTAATACAATTAGAAATATAAAAACAGTGAGTCCCTTCACAGTTTGAGAACTCTGCTTTTCAAAAAACTCTAAATTCTAAACCCTGAGAAAAGTAGTAACTTACAGGAGATTCCATCTCTCCCTCTCTCTCTCAATTTTTCTCCTCCTCACAACTCTTGATTTTTCTTCTCCCCTTCTTCATGTTTACTTTCATTAGTATGCAATGGTAGGTTTTAATGGGATAGTGTGAAAATAGGCAAAGCCTAAAGGGGCTTTCTTAAGTATATTTTCTCTTTAAATGCTGAAAAAGTGATTTCTTTTTTCAAGAGAACAATGAATGTGCTCATCCAGTATTTAGCAACTTAGATTTAGATCCAAACTTTGCTTTTTTGCATTGCTATGCATTGATTCTCCCCTTTTCCCTTTTTCTGTTTCTTTGTGGTTTAATTTGCCATCTTTGATGAGGGTCATCTATTTTGATTTGTGTGTGTGTGTAAACATCCCCATGCTTTGTCTTCTCCTTCGGTGATGGCAACCAGTTTCTATTCAATAATTTACTACATTTGTTTGTATTTTGAATTATTTCTTACCTGCTTCTTTTATTGCAAATGTGAAGGAAATTAGACTGATCCTACATTCTACTGAATATCCCAGTGCAGTTTGAGTCAGCTGGCATTAGGATCTTTCTTTTACTGTATGCAACTTTTACTAGTAGCCTATTTGGAAAAGAGCCAGGGAGAAGAGAAAGAGAGAGACTGCCCAGTATTTTAGTTGTGTATAGCTGACACTTCTGCCAAAGTGAGAATCTCATTTTCTCTGTGAATCAGAGACTACATAAGAGGCAAATTAGTGCCATCTAATTCAGGAATTCCTCAAACTGCATTTGCTGACAAAGATCTCTGATTGAATAATTTACCCTACAAAGCAAACCTGATACAAACACACACGTGCACACACACACACACAAAACAACTACATATTTTAAAGTGGGTATAAAAGAAGTCTTATAGTTTGAGAAAACAAATTAAACATTTTCCTGGAAAAAAAAAATCCATTTGCTACCTAGGACTCTATCACATCAAGACAGACTGTGTCAGTGCTGTTGAATTTCTCCCCTCAGATCCAAGCATATCATTCCACTCAGAATATGAGGCTTTGGTTGTCTGAGATTCTGAAAATTCTGTTTGTGAAGCAATAAAGAGTGTCAAATTCTTTGTTCAGCATTCTGAACACCAAGTTTCACATTGTGGATTCCGTTTTTCTGGTTTCTAAATCCTGAGTGGTTGCATGCAATATACATGTGGGATGGAGATTAGAAAGATTCTGCCTGCATTAGTTCTTATTCCTTCTAAAGTGTGTGCTTTCTTCAGTGAGTTTGATTTAAAGTAATACTCAAATATATCCATGTTCATTTTTTCTGATGCGTGAGATACATTGTTTGATTTACATTTTACCAAATATACTTTTAACATTAAATAAGATTATGAATTCATTACCAAGATAGAGTGACTAAAACACAAGAACAGATAAATGAACAGCAAGAGAGAGTAAAATAACGGAGAGTAATTTCCAATATTGAGATTTTTTTCAATAAGGTTAATATGTTCTATTGTCCTACTTTCTCATACACCTTTCTCTTTTATTATTATTTCCTTACCATATTATGGTACATATATAAAATATCAGCAGCAAGAATCCTATATTTCTACATTGCCATCTTTAAAATTCAAAATCTTGCCAATTACAGCCACTAATTCAGCTGCTTCGATGGAAAAATAATGTATAATTTCCTTACAATTTTCTACATTGTAAATGATATTTCAGAGGAAGCTGTATTCAGAAAACAAAAATGGAAAAAGTTGGCTTATGGCTTTTAAATTCACTAGGTAGTAGGTGCAAAACTTAAATGATGGCAAGTAGAAAATCAACATGAAGTATGAAACAAAATCTCTGAAAAATACAAATATGTCATCTCGATTTATACTGATTTTTCATTTGTTAGCAAAAAGAGGCAACTCTCAGGTGTTGATTTCTTTGACATTCTGGGACAAAAAATCTTATTTTTTTTGTTCCTTCTCAAGCATTGATGGATACATTATTCCTAGAGACAAAGAATATGTTCAGTGCTGCTAAATAAATGATACCGAATGAGTTTCTGAGGACATACTGTGCTCAGTGCATAACACAGAAGAGATGCGAAAAGTAACAACCTGACAAAGAGAAGCACTTGTTGGTTTATAGCTATAGTCAGATAAAGGACTCGCCAGAGGTTAAGACTGGGAACGTAGTCTAGCCATAATGGAGGCTTGTCCTCCTAACATTGGCAGTTGATCCTACCTGTGAGTGGACAAAATTCCAGATGTAATCATTCAACACTGAAGCACTACTTCCTCAATCTGCTTCCTATTGGGACTATTAAAACTGAAGTTCTATAGAGAATTGAAAATAGAACTTGTTATATTATCTTAAAAACAAGCTATATTTTAAGCCAAACAAATCCCAATATACTAGAGCAACAAAATAAAGAGCAGAGACACAAGAGCAGACTAAACCATCTAAAAGAGAAGCTATTTAGGAAAAATACATAGATAGCTTAGGCTTTTTCAAACTATCGCAAAATTATAAACATGCTTAAATGTTCTTAAATTCAAATGGTGAATCTTTCTAATAGCCATTCCAGGATGAAAACTGATTCTGAGTATTAAATGCCCTGTGCTGCAGACATTTGCCAAGCCCATGAATCAGTAAGATATCTGTCCTGTCTAGCCATCCAGGCCTTGAATATTAAATAGGAAAGCCTTAACAACCTAGGTTCTATATGCTTTCATTTTATTGGAGACAGAAGTATTTTTTTTAATGAATCAAGACTATGAGTATTGATTCTATCACAGAGTTCTGGGAACATTAACAGAAAAAAAGATGCTCATGACATCATGTCCCTCAACATAATGTGTCCATATAATCCATGCAGGCCATGTATATTTTATACAATTATTGATGAGAAAAGGAATCCCTGTAAGCCTTTGCTCATTATATCACGTTCCTCCACCATCCTCTTATCGTGTTGCCCTGAGGCTTTCCTAAGTGACTGCTGGTTTGTGTATCTACTCAGCTTTTCCACCATCTTCTTGTTTCATAAATTGTCCTAAAGCTTGCAGCCAGTCGCTGTTGTGATTGCCCCCACTGCTTTTGCCTCTATAACCATTCTCGTCCTACTTCAGTCCCACAAAACAAATAATTGTTAGTTAGGAGTCAGTTAGACATTCACAGGCTCCTTCTCTGCAGAAAAATTGGCAGTAAATTAGAAAAGCTGATGCCATCATCAAATATTACAATACTTCTGAATGGACTTTTCAATTGCAAGGCCAACAATATATAGCCAAAAATACATTGTTTTTTACTTTGTGAAAATGACTTGATTATTGCATAATATTTGAGTGCCAGTGGTGTGAAATCATTACCTAAAACAATAACTAACTTCTATCCATTTTTATCTTGATCACTTGTAGACAATTTGGGATAATATCTATGTGTACAAAAAATGCCCTATAAGCATTTGTCAAATGAATGAATGAAGAAAAGCTTTCTATTTGGCATCTCGAGTTTTCTTTTCACAAATAAAGCTTGTAACGAAATAAATATGGAGAAGCATTACCAAATCCATATGTATACATACCACAAAATACTTGGGTGTTACTATTTCTTTAAGTATTAAATGTAATTTTTGCCATCCGTGTTTTCAAGACAGTAAGAGGTCTTTTATCTTGGCATAATGTTGTCAAAAAATAGAAGCCTGTACACACGGAAAGCGGCCTTCTTTTCATAGCGATGCTCTGACAGAAAGAAGGGATTGGTGGTTTCTATCCATGTGCTACTCGGTTGAAGGCAGACAGTTACTTAGGGCTCATTACGTGTGGTTTGAATGGCTAAGAATAGATATGTTCAAAACCTAGATATCAATGTCTTAAAAGCCACTCATGGGATAGACAACAGCTTCTTCTTTAAGCCACTTAATTTTTTTGTCTCGAAATTAATATTTCATTATTCCTTGGAGCACTTGACATGGTCTTTATGGTTTGAAGATGTACAGCAACCACCATACAAACTAATATTAAACTGTGTCTTCAAAACCCATAGAGGGAAGGTGCTGGAACTAAATGCTTTAGCACATAACTGAAGTAATTAACTGTGGTAGACAGATTTAATGCTATAATGGTTTATTTTAACCAAGGACAAAAGTAGGGAGGGGCAGGACAGGAGAAGGAATGGATAGAGTGGAAAAGTAAAAAGTTAAATGTCAGTGTTGCAAATGTCAAGGAACAGGGGCTCTCTGCTTCTTTCTGAGCTATCACGTTCAAAGCTGTTGATTTAGGCTCCTGCTGGTAAACATGCTTTTTTATAACCTCAACTCATCCATATTTCACACAAGAGACTTCATAAAAGAGACAGATTTCTAATTTTCTGTCACTGAATTCAAGATTACCAATTATTTCTTTATTGAAATCTTTGCATCCTTTACTAGAATAGGTATTCATAACTTTATAGACCTTTTCTTTTTCGCCAGTCACTCAAATTAGCTCCATGAAGCCTAAGAGTTTCCTCCTGCAGCAACTCACAAAAACCTTCTACTTCAAATTCATAGTGCCTCAATCAAGGAAATTATTTCCAGGAACAAGCCACAAGTTTTAAAATTTATATGCTTTAATAATACTATATACTTAGGTTATGTAATGATTTTGCATGAATAGAAAATAAGAGTTTTCAAGAGCAGAATATAGGGAGCACTTAAAGATCCTTTGTAGATTAATTGGGCATACATATTTAAAATTTTAACTTTTCTTTTCTCTGTATACAAGCCAAGATTTAAAACTTTCCAAACTGTATCAACAGCATACTTTCAGAACAGTAATTATGTTGAAATATGTAGAAATAGTACAGGATTTTAACCCAGATAATATATAGTGAAAGTGCAAAAATGAGGATAGGAAAATCTATGAAGTGCGCATAATCTTTAGACCCTGAGAGCTTACGGGCAGTGTCTACCAAAGGATGAACAATATGTCATCTCATCAGTGCAAAAAGAGACAGATAGTACTATTGATTCACAAGAGAGGAACAAAATATTTTGGATTCATCTGCGGAGATTTTATGGAATGATTAAAAGCTGAAGCTTTTCCTGAGTATTGATGGACAGTATAATTCATAGGAGACAATGAAGAGGTTTTCTACAGCTGTCTTAGTACTTCTTTTTCTAGGTTTTAAAAAAAAATTAATCTTTTGGGCTTTTCAAAATATACAGAAAGTCACATTAATTTTGCCATGTTTCTCAAATTGCACTGTTTATGTAGGTATAAATGAGTGAGAGTATGTATATAATTTGGTATTGGTTGCAGGAATATTTAAAACCCACCGAAGGAATTCCAGATTAGCATAGAAGTATAAAGATTAAAATAGAGATTTTTTGATGAAAATTTCTAAAAAAGAACATAATTGTTAGAAAGTTTATAAATAATATTATATAATAATTTCTGATCCTTCTTATAAAAAGGTGAATTTTCATAGATTAAGAAAAACCAATAAAGGGCTCGCATGTAAATGTTTCCTGGTTAAATCATTTTTCCCTCTTGTATTTGTTCAAAAACTTTTAAACTATAAGAAAACCCTAGGTTACAAAGACATTAAGGCTGCATAATGTATTAAAAAGTATAAAATGCAAATGTTAAAATTTTTGAAATTCTAAATGCAGCACAAGAGTTACAAATATTCTATTTAATGAGTGCTAGAAGTATACTGTATATGTAATGATGAACAAGTCACATTGCAAATGAATTGAAGTTATGCAATTCACAGTTTTTGTTTATCCTGAAAGGTATACTGCTTTTATATTTTAAAAACATAAATATAACAAAGTACAGTATCAAATTTGTGGTACAAAGTCCAAGTTGCTGGCATGTCAAAAACACAGTATAGCTTGAAGTTAACAAAACAGAAAACCAAAGCAAGAAAATAACAATGCACTTTATGTAAAATATTTTGCCTTACAGTATGCTAGCTGGGGAGAGAAAATTGCTGGACTGTAGCTTTCACATATTAGTGTTTATGAACATTCTAACAGCAAAGTCCAACTCAGTCTATTTATTTTTCACCAGTATTTGGGTCGTTTACTCTATCCTCTAAAAATAATACTGAAAAGAAAAGGGAAGCCATATAATCAGTGAAGTTTCCAGGATTCATTTTAGAGAAGTAAAATCAAGTAAACTCTCTTACACTTTTTTAAGTGTGGTACTTTTCTTACAATTGATGAACACATTTTGGAGTATTGCCACTAAGCATGGACTATAATTTACGTTGTAGTTTACACTTTTCTGCACAATTTTGTAAGTTATGAAAAGATATATAATGGCCTGTATCTGTAATTGCAATGTCATTCAGGACAACTCTCAAGTCTTGAAAATGCCCCCAATTTACACATATTTTTCCCTCTCCCTCCCCTCAGAACCTCTGGTGGCCACTGCCTCCACATCCAAGAAAAAAGCTCTTCCATTGCTAGAATAACAATAAGTCTATAGTAGAATAATAGTAAGTCTACTCTAGTCCATCAATCATTCTCCAGTCCTGAGGATTCTGGGATGGTAATGCCCACTCGACCTCTAATTGAGAAGGGGCTTCGATCCCATGGGGCAGATGGTTGGGACTATCTTGCTTGTAGTTGCAGACTCTCTCTGTTCCTTGGGATGGTCAT